>DWGW01000251.1:0-16975 GCA_018247775.1 Udranomia orcinus
TGAATTCTGATCACAGTGACATCTGCTGGTGCTATTTCTACAACAAATAATATTATAGTATGTTATGATTAATTTTTTTATCAATATACTTTGTAGACATTTTAATTTATTATGCATATTAGGCGTGGTTTCGGTAAAATATTTAAAAATAATAATAAAGTCGAGAAAGTATTAGATTAGTCAACTCAAAAAAAATGTTCAGCTATGTGCTGAATATAAGAAGTTCAGCGACTTACTGTAATAGCACTAGTATACGAAAGGTACAAGTCACAATCATAAAAAAAAGATAAACAAAACATAAATATTGTGATTAAAATTAAACCTATACCTATTGGTATCCATGGGACGGATTACATATACGAACTAATAATGTGTTGTGAAATTCGGCATAACAAGATGGAGGACAAAAATTGAATTTAGAATTATTACGCATTCGAAGAAATAGCTTCAAACTTCAAACTGCGGTATATGGTGCGGATACAGAACAAAAATTGAATTTAGAACTTTTGCGCATTCGAAGAATAGTGCTTTTAAATTTCAAACGTCAAGCGGTGTGTCTCGCGGCTACAGCGCTTCAAACGTGCCCCCTTGTTAACCTATACAAATAAAAATCACGTTGTCGCAGCGCTGTAAGCGCACTGCTGCCTCGCTTTGTTTATTTCTATTTGAACATACACGAAAAGCATATAATAGTCTGTCTAGTGCATTCAAAGAGGCATTTATTTTTTTGTTGCTGTTTCCAATCGCTTGAGATTCTTACTTTGTTACTAGGTACTGTGCATATATTTTAACTATAGAAATCGCTAATTGTAAACGAAGTATGGACGAAAAGTTAGAAAACAAATACAATTTTTTTTATCGTTATTAGCTGCCACATATATCATGATTCTTTTTCGATACAAACGATATAAAGTAATTGTATAGCAGCGATACAAAAGTGGTAAAACCGTTAGAACTCCTACTCTAAGAAATCAATTATTTAGCAACGTTTATCTAATACCAGAGTATTGTTTAAGAAATCTGTCGCGTGGTTTTCCAAAACGATGTGCGTATCGCGTCTCTCTGGCTAATATATCTTGCATCATCAAAAAACTTGGGATTTTCTACTAGGTTTGCAAAAGCATACGAAGAGTAACAGTTTACGCATGACCAACAATCGATTTTGTTTAAGCCTTGGCTCAATCTTTCTAATTCTGAAAACTTGAACCTAAAACAAAATTAAAATTAAAAATAAAATTAATCAGTTGCTAAGCAATTAATACAGCTCCAGTCAATCTTATTATTAATCTACTATGTTGTTGTTTAATTTTCCCTAGATATACTTTATTAAATTCCCCTAGATATAGTTTATTATAACAGTGTTACTATCAGTCTGCAAGTAATGTTGTTCACGCCTGTAATTGGCATGCATACATGCATGTAAACCAAACTGTAAAAAAACTCATACTATGAACTGTGTGTTATGCTGTTGGTGTGTAAATAAATATATAATAAATATGTAAATAAATAAATAAATAAATAATAAAACGGACATAAGTGAATGATGAAAAAAACAATATCACGAATGTTCAATTAAGACGAATAAAGTTAAGACTTATATTTTACTTAACGACTAAATGCTTATTGAAGAGTTCTGTATCAATGTATGAAAATCAATACAGAATCGGAGATTCAAATCGAGTGACGATGTTACAAAACACCTAAGTACATAACCTATCAGCTATCACCTATGAATGAAGCCGCAAATGATCCTTCAGATTCTTCCTGCGCAAGAAAGCCAAGCCGCAGATCTCGCATTTGTAATTCTTTTCGCCCGTGTGGATAATCATGTGCCGCTTCAGCGTCTCCTTGTTGCAGAACCTCTGCAAGCACACCTTGCACTGCTCGTTCCGCTCCTGCAGATGGACTGATCGAGTGTGGCAAATGAGGTGATACTTCAGGTTGAACGCCCGCCCGCACGTCTCGCACTTGTGGACCCGAGTGGACTGGTTGTGCACGTCCTGCAGGTGGATCGTCCTTCTGTAATTCGAGTTGAAACGTTCAGGACATATCGGACACCTGCGCGGATACTGCTTCAGGTGCACGCCCCGGATGTGCAGCGACCTCTTCTGCGACGTGCTGAAGACCTTATTGCATCTATCACAGGGAAAGTTGCCGGATTCGTGGACTTCCAGATGCTTCTTCAGCAGCCGCAACGTCATGAAGCCGGAGCCGCATATCTCGCAGCTGTAGTTGTTAAAGTGGACGCTCATGTGGATGACTAGAATCCGAACTTTGATGAAGGTCTCATCGCACATCACGCATTTGTACGGTCCCTCTATGCCGTCGAGCTTGAAGGGTATGATGTTGTCTTGTAGGTGCGGGTCTATCGCCTTCTGATGGTCCTCTTTCAGATGAAACTTGAGCTGCAACAGATCCTTGGGTTTGACGGAACAGATCTTGCACACTAGTTCGCTTACGTCCACTTTCAGTACGTTTTCCCGGCGATTGTTCAATAACCGCTTCAAGGGCGCAAACGTGTGTGTCTCGTTCATGTGCTGTCTGAGTAAAGACGTTTCGAGAAACTGCTGCGAGCAAATGAAGCACTTAAACTTGTTATTGCCATATACAAACGGATACGCAGTCGAGAACTCGAAGACGGTCAGCGCGTTTTGCCTATAATCGGCTTGCTTCTTCACTTTGACGTTACGAGGCACATGGACGGGCGCAGTCCTGACGGGAGACGGCGACCTGTGACCGTAAGACACTGGCGAAACGCTACGAGGCGGACTTATGTCTGGTGGCGCGTCAGTGAATCCTCCACCGAGCTTGGCTTTCAAGCGGAACTTGGCGAAGTCCATTACGGTGCCCAACGGCCTACACAGGCTGCGATCGTATGCCACCTGGAATATCGGCACGATCCGTTTTCGCGCCAGCGAATCCGTGTCTATATCCTCGTCGCACCCTAGAAAACAGAAACATTCATGTATTTGGTGCGCCGTATCTTCAACATGCAGATTAATTGTGAGTGGATCAATGCGTGTGCGTTAGTGGGCCGTTTCTTACTTTCACAATGCATAGGCGTTAGTCAGTTTCGATATGCTCGTTGGGTTCTACTGCGTAGGTTCTTTAGTGCCGGTGAGAATGTGTGTGAACTACGTCACCATCAATGTACAATCGTCGATGTTAAGTCATTCGAGATTGATCATTCGAGAGACGGAGGGAAATCATAAGGCTGTACACCAGATAAAAATAAAAACACATCTTAATCCATAACTAGGTAATATAATAAATGTATGTGACTTTTTAGTATGCAAATAATCTTGTCGTTCACGCCGATTGGTAGATTGTCGGCACACAAAATCTATTTGGAACATCGGTACACCGTGAGTTGCTAAAAGATATAGGAGTTTTTTTAATGTACAGGAATGTACAAAATCAACTACAAATAGTTACAAGTCAGTACTCAATCTATAATTAGACGGCAATATAAATTGTTACAAAGAGAACAGTACGTCAATGAATGATTTTAACATTGAAATTTACGGCCTAAACCCCTTTTTAATTATGGAAAATGAGGCTCCTTCTAAAGAAAAGCCCTTACCAATAATTTTTGGTAAAACAGATCACGGGAGGTTGCGTGAAGTAATTCTTGTTGTGTGGAGTTCGGAACCCGCGCGTCAATAGAGATATCACCCGTTCTTTAATTCCTAAAGTAATACTTGTTATTTATAATAGGGAACCCTAACATTGTTCTGTCCGTCTAGCTGGACCTGTACACATGTGATAGCAATTGTCAAAACTAGGGTAGTAGATAAAGAAGATTTAGGATAAGTATTTTTTTATTATTCGCTATTACTTTTAGTAATAAAGTTTATAAGTAAAAATCACAAATTATGGAATTAAGAATATTGATTGCATGTCTAGTGTCTTTATTAACATCTTAACTATGTGACAGAGGATGTAATACTGTATAAGGATACAATTTAATATAATTACAAAACATATCTAATATTCCTTAACTATTTTTAGTTCAGCAATCGCAAAAGCATTGTACGTATCTATAATATGTATGTATGTAAGCGCGTACGTATGTGGTGATACAGAATTCAACTAGTCCTTGGCTAATACATTTTTGCTTGAGGATAGTCAAACACGGGTTGAGAGAAACGGTTGAATACTCGAGGAGTCATTTCTTTGCCGATTGTAGATTATATATCGCATGTTTAATGGGACACTGACTCAATAAGAGATAAGTAAAAATTAGTTACGTACAGATACAGGCTTATGTTAGCGCCATCTACCGTCTACCGTTTGAAGTACGTTGAAATCACAATTTGTTGGCGCCCTAACGATATATCCGTCTCTTTCATTTTTATGGGATTTCTCATTCTGTTTTCGGCGAATAGAGACTGGTGACTGATGCCAGTTTGTGTCCGACGGTAGTGTAGTGAGGTTATTATTATTTTATTGAACGAAGACCCAATCGTTTCACCATACCATACATACATACATACCATCATACCAAAACACAACATAACATGGATCAGCTATTCGCAGATAAACAGCTGGCGCAAACAAACATTAATGCAACAACAGAAGTTTCACTAAATCAAGTTTTCGGAGAATGGACTACATTAGAAGAAGGGAAGAAAACGTAAACGGAATGAGCTGGAAATAGAATATAGCTCAAAGTCTGAGAAATGCTGGAAAACCATACACTATAAAGGAAAATAAAACAATCAAACCTCATTCTATTCAACTACCCTGTGGCGATAAATTTAGGCTCAAATGCTCTGAAAAGATAACTCTAGATCAAAGACAAGCAATTTTTATGTGTATTGGAATCTCGGTCAGGTTGGTGCTCAAAGAATGTTTATTATGTCTTTTTTTATGAAAATAATGTTTTATTGCATAATTAATGTCACATAAAATATCCAGTGTTGGGACATCCTGTTAAGTAAATTTATACCTGTGTCAGGATGTCCCGCTCTTCCTTATCTTATATTTATAAGCCATAATTAAGAATGCAAAGAAGTCTGGCAAAAAAATTTTGTACATGAACAGACATTTGAGTCATTTTTAGATTTAAAACTGGGTTCTGGGTTCAAGACAACTGGGTTCTTCATTTTAATAAAACAAAAGTCAGGAGAACTGTTTTATGGAATGACTTAAAGGTGGCGAGGATGAACAAAGATACACCTTTCTAATTTTTTGTTAAAACCTCGTATAAACATAGCGAATACCCAGAAGTGCGCATTAGAAACAAAAGGAAGAAAATTCTTCCTCTGCGTGAAATTGTACCAACTAATTTCTACAAACCAAGAGCCATGTGAAAGTAAAAAGAAAGATTTGAAAGAGCTATTATCAAAAAAAATTATTCCAAATTTTTATGCCGACTTTTATAACTCAATTATTTAATAGTTAGCACTATTAACATTGCTTAATTACTGATTACATGCCAAATGTAATTAAAAATAATGTTTTTGAAGTTAATAATAATTATTATTATGTTACATTTACAAGTCTTTATTTTATGTTTTACTCGTATAGAGATTTGAACTAAGTGGATTATTCCATTGTTTTATTTTATACTTGTGGACACCAAAGTGGATTTATGTTTATTTAATGCAAGATCTTCTTTTGCGGTTTTCCAAAAATCGTCTTTTTTGAGTTAAGTCAGTATTCCAATAAGAATGCGATTTGTTTACCGTCTGCTCTCTTGGATTGGAACTTCCACCAATACAATACAGTCTACCATTGCAGTTTTCACTTAAATTAAACGTACCTCTTCATTCCTTTTTAATCTTTAAAAGATTATTTATATAATAACTAAGGGTAAAAAAACATATTATGATATCATCATATTATGATTGTGACGCTTTAAGTATGAGTCGAGAGATGGTCTCTCAAATTCTTCCTGCGCATGAACGCCTGATCGCACAAGTTACACTTGTAATTCTTCTCCCTCGTGTGCGTTATCATGTGCTGCTTCAGAGTGTCCTTGTTGCGGAACATCTGCATACAGAGCTTGCACTGCTCCCTCTTCTCGTGATAGTGCACGGCACGGACGTGGCAGAGGAGATGGTATTTCACGGTGAACGCACGCCCGCATATCTCGCATTTGTGGACATCCATCGTCTGTTTGTGGACGTCCTGGAGATGAATGGTGCGTCGGTAAGTCGAATTAAACCGCTCCGGACATAGCGGGCACGATCTGTAGTTCTGTTTGAGATGCACGCCCCTCACGTGGACGGATCTCTTCTCCGCAGTGGCGAAGACCTTCTGGCAAACGTCACACGCAAAGTTGCCGGATTCGTGCACGCCCAAATGCTTTCGCAGGTTGCGCAACGTCATGAATCCAGCGGAGCACACCTCGCATTTGTAGTTGTTGAAGTGCACCCTCATGTGAATGACTAACATGCGCACTTTGCTGAACACCTCCTCGCACATCACGCACTTGTACGGCGCCTCAATCTTGTTCAGCTGAAACGGTATGATGTTGTCTTTTAGCTTAGGATCAATGTCCTTCTGATGGTCCTTGCCCAAATGCGACTTCAGTTGTAACAGATCCTTGGGTTTTTCGGAACAAATCTTGCACTCGAGCCCGCTTATGTCGATTCTCAAGATGATTTCACTCCGATTCTTCAGCAACGTCTTCATCAAGACATCAAACGTGTGGGTCTCGTCCATATGCTGCCTCAACAGAGACATCTCGAGAAACTCCTCCGAGCAAACGAAGCATCTGATCGTATTGTTGCCGTACACGAATGGGTAAGCGTTTGAAAACTCGAAGATAGTGAGCGCATTTTGCCTGTAATCGACGACATCGGCCTGCCTCTTCTCTTTGACACGACGAGAAGCACGTATGAGCTTTTCTCTGTTTGGTGATGGAGATCTGTGACCGGAAGACGCTGGCGAAGCGCTTCGAGTCATGCTCATCGTCAGAGGGTCACATGGAACGCACATCACACTTGGTTCCTCTGGCGAAGGACCAACACCAGTTTCGACTCCACAAGGTTTTTGCGACGCAGGATCATTACATACTTTAACAGGTTCATTGGGTAAGGAATCGTCTGCGCTAGGTTTTTCTTGTGATGGATCAACACCATCTCCTCTAAGTTCCGGCGAGGAATCGAGACAACCATCACCAGCCTTGCCTGGGGAAGAATAATGACTTTGTTCATCGGACTTGGCTATCGTTAGCAATTTCTCGAAGTCAGAAACGATACCCAACGGCCTACAGGCGCTGCGATCGTACGACACCTGGAATAACGGCACAATCCGTTTTCGAGGCGGCACATCCTTGTTAATGTCCTCGTCGCTCCCTAGAAAACAGAAACATTGTATGTATTTGGTGCCGCGTATCTTCAACATGCAGATTATTAGGAGGGATTCCGTTCGGTGTGCGTTAGTGAGGCTTATGATTCTCTTATGTTAGTTATAGAGATGTAAGAGACGATAGTCGTATCGTGTGATAGTACACTCGTACATTCCATCCACCGACCTCAAACAGCCGAAAGCCGTACTAACCAAATTCATACTCCAGTAAATATATAACGGCAATGAAGAACCATGCTTCCCAGTCGCATAGAACTGTTATAGATTTAAGTCAATTGATATTATATTTTTGTATTGTTGTTGTGTGTTGTTTGTAGCTGTTCGTATGTAAATAAGTTTGTTGTGTCCGCGTATTATTTTGTATATTAAAACCGTTACTTCGGAATACTAGTTATGAACTAGTTAGGTCACTTCAAAGCTGGATCTTATTGGATGGCTCCTAAAACAGATATAGTTTCAGGGATAGGATGAATAAGAAATTACCTAAACCTCATGTACAAGGCACACACACACACACACACACACACTTATTCAGTCGTAGTTCACTGATATTAATAGCCCTTTGAGAGGAAAGTTTAAAAGTAAGTAAAACATTTCCGCATAAAGAATAATCAATATGGATGATGTTTCAACTGGGATGGGATATGTGCCACATTGCCCTCAATACAGCTGCGGGTACAATCGCTATAGTACAAAAAAATAAAAATATATGTTTATATTACTTAATAATTTTCCGAAAAGACTCCCTATTCATATTTTTTACAAAGTTAAACTATTTCATTCAAAAATATTAAGCACGACAGTTGCCTTGATAAGTAACAATATACACAATACAATCATATTTTAAAATACTAGTTTGAGAAAATATCTTATCGTATCGTAAATAACGTTTCAATCTAATATTATAACGTAAAGTAACATTTAATCTAAAGTAACTTTGAATAACGTTTAATCCAACGTTATAACGTTATGAAAGCCGTCCGGGCGGGTAGCGGTGGGATGGTGCACCCTCGCGTGATGTTTCAGACTACAGTTCTGCACGAACGAGCGGCCGCATATCGTGCACACGAAACGCCTGTCGTTCTCGTGTATCCGCATGTGCTCCCTCAGCGTGTACTTCCTCGCGTAGCCCTTCTTGCAAACGTTGCACTGGAACTTCCGTTCGCCGCCGTGCTTCACCATGTGATCCTTCAGCTCCGACTTGGAATAGAACCGCCATTCGCACACGCTGCACGAGTGCCGCTTCAGCTTCAAGTGCACCGTTCGTATGTGGACACCGAGTTTGCCGCTCAACGTGAACACCTTCGGGCACATCGTGCACTTGAACTCCTTCAGTTTCACGCCGTGTATGGCGGCGATGTGCTTGTTCCTCTGGAAGTAGTTCCTGAACGTCTCGGGACAGTGCGGGCATTGGTGCCTTTTGACTTGGAGATGCACGGTCGCGTGATGCTCCTTCTTGGAGTACGCCGAACGGAACACTTTGTCGCAGCTCTCGCACGGGAACGAGCCGGTCTCGTGGGAAAACCCGTGAGTCCTCAACCTCTCCGGTGTGATAAAACCGTTGCCGCATTGCTCGCAGATGAAATTTTGAAAGTGCACATTCATATGCTGGTTCAGTGTCTTGAAATCTTCGTATTGCGCTTCGCAGAGCGCACACTTATATTCGGTTTTGGTGACTTTGAAAGGCAGAACGCCTTCGTTCGATTTTGGGTCTATGTTCTTCTGATGCGCCGATAACAAGTGTAACTTGACCTTTGTGAAGCTGTCGATTTTCTCGTCGCATAGTTTACACCCGAAATCAGTTATATCCACCTTGATTAACTCATGTTTTTTCAGCTTAGATAGGACATACTTTATTTGAGCAGTGGTCTTAGAGGGGTGGTCGTTCGAATTGTGCTCTCGTAACAACGCCGGATCTCTGAACCGCTTCTCACAGTAGAAACAGATATAGAGGTTCTTCATCCATCTAAAGGGGCTTATTTTGGTGAATTCCAGTAAAATCAGCGCGTTCCTCTTTCGAGCCTTAATCGCGTCTATATCGTTATATTTTCTCGCATTTTCCGAAAGCACCACTTTTTCATCAACGCCTGTATCCGGAATCTCACCTAAAAACGAGAAAACACGCGAATGAGGCTTTTGGAGGATACGGCATGCATTTTATTTTTATAAAAAATGTATACGATGGTTTCACATCAAATGAAACCACTTTCATAACTTAATTCGTTCCCTGACCATACACAAAAATAAATTAAATTTACTCCATCCAATTTCCAAAAGCATGTACTTTAAGCCAATCGGTCAATGTCCGCAATGGCGCGTGTGTGTGTGTGTGTGTTTGTTTGTACACTTCAGGATGTATATGCATATGTAAGACCCAAGAACGGCTCAATCAAGTTAATTTGGTAAGTGGTCACTAATCACTATCAGCCATACACATCTATTAATCACCCTAGACGTCAATTCTTGACGTTGAAATCTAAACACTGCTACGATAAGGCAGAAATAGTTGTGACGGTGAAGCCTCCGCGCTACAATCACGACCAAATTAGTAATGAACGTGGATTGTGGATTAATTAAATCAGTTCCTTAGTGTTACATCATCGAGCGGATCAAGGCGAATATATAATAATATAATCTATTAATTCGAATAAGTCTATTATTCGAAGACGTATACATATTTATAGTCCAATGTCTTCGCTCAACGTACTACTACTGAGAGAGATCTAATTTCTATCACAAAAAAGAAATAAATTAGAATTTAAAGTGTAAGAATACGAAGAGAAGACAATAGTAACATTCAATATAGACTAATTCTAAAAGTAAAAACGAGCACTGCGATTATTGAATATCAAATGAAGTCTTTATTATGTAATACTGTTACATCATTGATAAATTAACCCAGAGAAAAAACAATCCAAAACATGTGAAAAAGAATCTATTTATCGTCACGAGAAAGAAAGTCAAAAACTTGACGGAGTGGTTAAACTATATTTTTAAAGTTATTTATTATATGTAAAAATCTCATTAAAGGCAATATACATCCAAAACTAGGAACTATAACATCTCGGCTTTAATTTGCATGGGATGGTGCACCCTGACGTGTTGTTTGAGGCTGCATTTCTGTATAAACGATTGCCCGCAAACGGGGCACACGAATCGCCTATCGTTGTTGTGAATCTTCATGTGCTCTTTCAGAGTCTTCAGCCTCGCGTAGGACTTCTTGCAGACGTCACACTGGTATATCCTCGCGCCCACGTGCTTGATCTTGTGTTCCCGAAGCTCGTAATTCGTGAAGAACTTCATGCCACACTCGGTACACGCGTGGTTTCTCTCCTGCAAGTGTTTGGAGCGGATGTGCGCGGTCCGCTTGCTGTGCAGATCGAACACCTTCGGGCATGTGGGACACGGAAAACTGGCCGTCTTCTGGCCGTGCACCGTGTTCAGATGATTGATCCTGAACTTATACGTGACGAACTTCTCGCCGCATATGGGACACTTGTACCGCTTGTTCGAGCGATGGACCTTCGAGATGTGGGAGTATAGAGACGCGTACGTGGGTAACATTTCACCGCAATGTTTGCAAGGAAAGTCGCCGCGCTCGTGTGTACGCGTGTGGTTCAACATTCTTTGCAACGTGGCGAATCGTTTGCCGCAAGTTTCGCAGATGAAGTGCTCGAAGTGATCGTTCATGTGCCTGTGGAGACTCAGGAACATTTCGTACCGCTTCCCGCAAATCTGGCAGCAGTGTTCCTCGCGGCTCAGATTGTAGGGCAAGATGGTTTCGCCGTGCGAGTAGTCGATTGTTTTACCGTGATCCTTCAGATGTGATTTTAACGTGTTGTAGTTGTCAATGCGAAAGCCGCACAGCTTGCAAAGCGTCATTGCAAAATCCATTTTGAGGGGCTCGTACTTATGAGGTTTGAAAGTCTCATTGGCATGGAGTTCCTGCGTATGTTCCCTCATTTTATCAGGCTCCAAGAAGGAGGACTTACAGAAGAAACACAAGTACATGCCTTGTCTGTACCTAAAGGGGTAAGCTGTGCACGAGCTCATGATAATTTTTATATTCTTTCTGTAAGCGGCTCGTCTCTCGTTCCCTTCGGTCAGTCTATGTTTCCCCTCTTCTTTCTCTTCGATCTCTACCCGTGCAGCGTTTAGCAGCGCTGTCAAATTATCATCCTCAATTTCCACTTGATTTATTTGAACTTGCGCTGTTTTCCTTCCTAAAAATAGAAAAATAGGCACTATAGGGACTTCTTTAAACCTTTCTAATTTATAGCAGAAACACACGGGGGGCGTTGATTAAAAAGTGAATCCGTCTGGATGGTATCAAGTACCATTAGTCAAAGCTGAAAACTGTGCAAGAGATTTAATTATACCTTTTGTTCATAAATTAAGTTCTTTTACGTCCTTCTTTTTAAAGAATCTATTTTGTTCGGTTCCTGGTGGATCATGTACAAGTAGTAATGTTAGTGTGGCTACGGGATAATTGAACTCGGGCTGAATACAAAATTATTAGTCAAATGATTTCTTCCATTCATTAACAATACATAACATAATATTAATCGATCAAAAATTATTCTATGCCAAGTAGTCATTAAATTGGTTTTTAATATGTATGTGTAAATACGTAAATATATTACTGTAATATATTAACTTTGTCATAATAACATCCTTTCCATTCTTTCAGGTTTTATATAAATTATATTTTATTATCAATGTTTAAATCTGTGAAACAACCTGCCCAGACTGACAACATTGCGTCTCACGCCTGTATCATATTCCTACTCAAGATTTAGCATTAAAGAAGTATTATTGATTCGAAGCATATGTATTATTATTCGATTGAAATGTTTCTAAAAAACTTTGAAATGTACTTTGAAAAATACTACTCGCCTATCCAACTCATTCCAACTACATATGTATTGCGGATAAAAACGACACAACTAAAATTCTTATAACATTTATTCAAATACTAAGCGCATCACTAGACAACTTCACTTTCTTCATGGGGTCCGCATTGGGATGATGAGTCTTCATATGACTTTGCAGACTACATTTCTGGACGTACGCGTTGTTACAGTATTCGCACACAAATCTCTTATCGTTATTGTGGATCCGCATGTGCTCCTTCAGCGTCTTCACCCGCGCGTACGCCTTCTTGCACACTTCGCACTGAAACTTCCTCTCGCCAACATGTTTCACCATGTGGCTGCGCAACTGGCCGGCTGTTACGAATTTGTACGGGCAGAACTCGCACAGAAACGTCTTGTGCTTAATATGAACCTGTTTTATATGCTTCGTCCGTTGGTTGCACATTGCGAACACGGCTGAGCACAAATGGCACGGATACTCAACCTTCTTCCCGTGGGATTCGGTCAAATGCCGTCCTCTGTGGGAGTAGCTTTTGAACGACTCCTGGCAATATGGGCATCTGTATCTACATTCAGGGCCATGCATCAGAACGAAGTGATTGTTCCTGAGTGCCCTAGTTTGGAAGACTTGGTCGCATTTCGTGCACTTGTGCTGGTCGACCAGTTCGTGGATGAGCTGATGGGACTTAAGTCTATGCGCGGCGACAAACGCCTTGCCGCAGTGGCAACAGATATTGTTAGGATAATGCTGATTCATGTGCGTGTTCAGTTTCGTGAACAGTTCGAAGCGTTCATCGCAATGCGTGCATTTCATCTCTTTATTGTCCAAGTAGAAGGGGGTGACGCCGATGCCTTGTTCCTTCATTATCGGCTTCGCATGTTCCGCTATCAAGTGGTTTTTGAGTTCCTCCAAACCCGGCATGTGCTCGAGACATATCTCGCAACGCAACCCGGAGATTTCTATTTTAATATTGTCATAGGACTTGGACAGTCTCATCGCCTCTATTCTATTCGCATGCTCGGTCGTGTGGTCTTTCAAACCTGCAAAGTCCCCGAAGGAACGGGAACAGAACGCGCAGGTGAACGTCCCCCGTTTCCATCTAAAGGGGAGAGCGTTCGAGAACTCTAATATAATAGCCGCGTTATCTCTCTGATCGTTATACTTGCGTCTCCGTTTCCACTTAGGGTTCTGTTCGCGTCCTATAAACAAAAGAAAAGTCACTATCAAATTGACTGCGAAGTTTCAAGTTAAGTAGTAAAATTCTAGTTGATGACCGGATATGAACCAAAGCTATCGTGACACATGTTGTGTGGGAAACAAAGAGATGGGACCAACAAAAAGGGTCAGACGACAATGAAAGCTAAATAAATATAGAACAATAAATAAATCTTTACCTTTTTTAACCCTAGTTGATGACAAAGTTTAGGTTATCTAACGTAAATATGACTCCATATTATAGTGGTAGATGATGATAATGAATCACCAGAATTATCGTAATGACTCTCATATGAAGCCTTTGCGAACGTATAGAAATTATAGCTATTTGGTATGGTATTTATTGTGACAAAAGAGGAGAAACACTATATAAGTTTATTGACAATCGTAGCATACTTTGTTCATGTTTTGTTTCGCTTCATGATTTTAAGTCACGAAGGAGGATTTGTTTAAGTAAAACAATGAAGAATTACACTTATGCTAATTTATTTCTTACAAATTAATGATACATACAATTAAGTACAGAGATCTCTGTTTACGATATATTGTGATAGTTTTTTCATTTTGATCTATGTACACATGTAAATACGAATGACAAAGTAAATATCGCATATGGACATCTGTTCATCACATTTGACAGCTCCGAATAGAATAGACGACATTTCATCCAATATAAAGTTTAAAATTTAATTTGACTTGTTTGCTCTAAGATAAGCGAACAACCTGCTGTAAGGTTGTGCTTTAAGGAGATATTATCTAGGTGATAATATGTTAAATAAAATAATATTCAATTCTGAACGACGTAACCAATTCTGGTAAGATTTTTGACGTTTACATTTATGTCGTGTTAACTGAGCGGTGAATAGATCAAATCTAGATGTACTCTATATTCAATGAAATTATTAATTTATTGTCAGTTGCTGATGAGCTATCACTGAGGATTAGACAACTTCTCAGCACTCTGCTTCTTGTGCACTATCCTCATGTGCGAGTATCTGGAAGTACCGCTCCCGAATACAGACGGACACAGACTGCAGCGATACTCCGACTTCTGGCCGTGAACCACTGCCAGGTGTTTCAGCCTTGCGTGACATGAGTCGAAGGTGGCGTCGCATATTGGACACCGGTATCTCTTTTTCGGACCGTGCACTAGGGAGAGATGTCGATTCTTTAGCACCCGGTTCTTAAAAACCATTTCGCACTTAGGGCACGGGAACTGTCCGATCTCGTGGCATTTCTGGTGGGAACGTAGCTTGTGTTTCCCGGAGTAACTCTTCCCGCACGTGTGGCACACGTAGCTCTGATAGTGGACGTTCATGTGGATGAACAGACTCATGAACCCCTCGAAATGTGTCCCACAGAGCACGCATCTGAATATCTTGCCCGTCAACACGAAGGGTACAATACCATCGGTGTAATCGTGATCGGAACTTTTCGAGTGCTGTTCGTGCAAATGTTTCTTCAGCTCTATCAAGTTTTCCAAAGAGTGATGACAAATCGAACAAAACAGGTCAGTGATGTCGACCTTTAAAGGAAACGAGTTTCGGACTTTGGGCTTCTCGAAAAGCTCCATTTTGTCGTGCGTAGCGGAATGCAGGCGGATCTCGCTGACGTTTGGATATATTTGCGGGCAGTACGCGCACATAAACTTGCCACGCATCCACCTGAAGGCGACCGCGTTACAGTGCTCCAATATGAAGGCAGCGTTCGCCTTCTCGCCCATCACTCTCCGTTTCTTTGTCCATTTTATCGATACGGTTTTTTTTTCAGATGTTTTGCCCGCAACTCGTCCTAAAAATAAAACAGAATTGTCACTCGTCTTCCTAAAATTCCGCATCATTCATTATAGAGCTCTTGATGGGCGTTCTCTATGTGCTTTTTTAATTTAGACTTAGTGACAAAGTTGCTAGGACAGATCTCGCATGCATGCTTTCCGATCGAAAGCGTTGAACGAACGTGCCCATCGCGTTTGCTTTGAGACTCGAATGACTTTCCGTAAGTGGAGTCATTATTCCCGCTTACATTCAGAGCCGAGTGCTCGTTAACCAAGTGCTTGGCTCTCGCGTAATAAGTCGTAAACAAATCAGGGCAATGTGGACACGCGTACCGAACGCCCTTTCGGTGAACGCGTATTTTGTGACTGTTGCGAGCGCCACGAGAATCGAAAACTTCACCGCACGAGCAAGGAAATCTACCAGTCTCATGAGATTGAACGTGCATCCTAAACCGGGATTTTGACACAAACGCTTTGCCGCAAGCGTCGCAAACATAGTTCTGATAGTGCGTGTTCATGTGTGAGTTCATTTTAGCGAAGCTGGAATAATATACAGCACACTTCTGACAGCGATAGCCGTCCAACTCTAGCTTAAAAGGTAGGATACCGTCGCTGTAATCCGGGTAAAAAACCTTCCCGTGAATTGCGATCAAATGATCTTTCAATCGATCAATGCCTTCAAACGTTTGCCCGCATAGTCTACAATTCAATTCAGTTATGTCAATTTTGACCATGTTATTTTCGGTCAACTTCGCGAATACACGCTTCGTCGGGGATTCGGTCAGATGGCAAGACACGTGCTCGCGCAAAAGGTTCGGCTCGACGAACTTGGTATCACAGTAGGAACAGAAGAAGGAATTATGGCACCAACGGAAGGCCCAAGCAGTGGAACATTCCAGAAGGGCCATGGCGTTTCTGCGCATCATGGTTTTCTCGATCCGCTTCTCCGACTCCTCGGGTTTCCAGTTGGCGTTGTTCGCACGCCTGCGGCGGCGCATTTGGCGCTCGGATACGTTTTCCTTCAACTTTCTAGCTCGATAAACTCTTGTAACTACTTCCGAGTTCTCACTAGTAGAATCTAAAAAGAAAATAACACTACATTACACGCGAAGACGATACGTCCGAATCCCGGGCATGCAAGATTGTTTGAAAATATTTCAAGTAGGTGTGTGTAGTGATCTCATGTGGAAACTACACAAATTGGTTAGATACATTATAATACTTTTAAAAATATTTATTTCATTCGTAATTTTTAAAATAAACTATGACCCTAATTTACATAAATGATTTCATTGAAATGACCAAAAATATTACTCCTCCATTTTAATAGCTTTAATTGATTGACTGTGTGTGTTTATCTAGCTATAACGAATTTTAATAGTTTCAATATGTTAATATACATGACTAACTAGGATGTTTGTCCTACAATTTTGCGACCCCAAATGGTTCACCATACCGCACTGCCACTCTAAGGTTTCTTGGCCAATCTGAGCTACAAGTACATGGGTGCATATAGAAATAATAAAAAAGAGAAGATTGTAACAAATATATTCAACTTTCACAAAACCGTACATTCGTAAAACGATCAATCAAAACGCTAAAAGCTTCTCCGGCAGATCCACGAGATGATTGAACTCCGGATGGTTCGTCCTCATGTGCACCAACAGCCTCGCCTTCTGTTTGAAGGGCAGGCCGCACCACTTGCAATTTAGATCCCCGTGGGTCTTTAAATGACTCCTCAGCGCTTTGCTCCTCGGGAAGGTTTTCTCGCACAGGGTACAGGAGAAGTTC
>DWGW01000252.1:0-16947 GCA_018247775.1 Udranomia orcinus
ATGTACTCGTATGTACCTTTATAATATTAATATATTAATAATATTATATAATATAGCCTATTTATCAACAAAAACTTTTTTTAACTCTCTTGGACTAAGTTACAAGAAAATATATCTTTTGTTATTTGTTGAATGGATGGTATTCTAAATATAGAATTAAATTTATTCCAAACCGAATTATATGAATAACATGAGAAGATATTAATATTTTGCTTAATTATTCATAAATTATTCAGTAGGCCGATAATAACATTTAAGCAACACACATAGAATTATAATAATTTGCATAATTTAACGATGAGGGATAATTTTCGGTGGAATCAAAAAGGTTATTACAGCCTTTGGTTCGGCGGCAAATTATCCCTAAGCAAACACGTGTATGTA
Source organism: Udranomia orcinus (assembly GCA_018247775.1). Taxonomy (NCBI): domain Eukaryota; kingdom Metazoa; phylum Arthropoda; class Insecta; order Lepidoptera; family Hesperiidae; genus Udranomia; species Udranomia orcinus. The sequence goes on from DWGW01000252.1 coordinate 385, forward strand.
TTAAGTGAAATTATTTTATATTCTCACGTCGAGATTGGCTCGTGGAGCATTGTGGGTGGTACTAAGGTAGGTACTATTTCATTATAGTATTAAACCCAGGAACACCTGTTGTCAACCTTGAAATTATTTTTTTAACACGACTATAAATTGTAGCAAAGATCTAGACAGGCCGTGTTAATTGGTCACCGCCGTTTATCGACATTCGCTTCGCCAGAGGTGTCGTGGGGAGGCCTTTTTTGTGCTAGTTTGAAGAATCCCAGGTCATAGAGTTCTTGGAAAGGCTCACGGGAAACCGCGAAAATCGGTCATGTTGATACGGATGCAATTTTGTCTTTGCAATGAAGTATCAGCAATAAAATGGCTTTATTCATTATAAGGTAAGTATATACATTCTATGAGCGTCATATACATCTCCATTAGTTAGTGCTCATCGGTTTTCAACGCCTTCAAATTCTCAGACTTTGGGACTAAAGACTGGGTGAAAAAAGCTAGCAGAGAAAACCTCCCAGTAATCTTGTAATAATTTCGATATAATATGATTTTGGCGCGATACTGAACTCACGTGCAGCGATCGCTTGTGTCAATTTAGTCCACTATAATCTGTTTAGAAAATCAAGTTAATTTATTAACTCTATTACATGGGCATAGAAACCGCCTGGTGGAGTTAATTCAAATTCATTAACTTATTAAATAAAGAATAGAAACAGGTTAGGGTAGTTAATTCAAATCCAAGTCCCTTTTCCATTTAGACAGTCCTTTATAAGAGGTCTTGCGGCATAGGACTTGTTTGACAGTATTTTTAAATTGGTGCAAGAGCAAGTATTGAACTTCTGATATAAAAAAAAAGGTTATGCGTGGTGTAACATAAAAATATATACGCGACGAATTGATAAGCTTCTCCGCTGTAGTTTAAAAAGAGGCGTTTTATACGTAAGTTGATTACGTGTCTGGCCGTCGCGTATCCGCGTAGGTGTCCCCTACAGTCAAGCACGTACGTTGAACTAACCCGCATTACTAATGTCAGGGATGTGTTATCTCCCCGTCATCAGTATCGACTGATTGCCGCTTATCGATAACGGCCTGGCACTACGTTCTTGATCAAGCCTTTCATGCGTTTGTACGTAAGCATTTTTGCGGGAATAAGTTACGAGCGAAATAAGTTGCTCTTTACCCGCGGTTTGCTCGTTAAGTTGGTAGTAATATCTATCTTGGAGACAGTACTTCTTTTGATAAAATTATCTGTAGTCGTGGCAATCGTACATTTCATGATCTATTGGATATCTAAGCGTAGTAAACGAATTTACATTTGCATTTATAATTACTATTAGTTGGATTTTTTCAAAACTATTATTAGTTATTTCTAATATAAATACAAGTAGCTTTTACCATTAACAAGACTAATCAGTCATTACAATATTACTATGTTTCACATTATAGTTCATCACTATATTTCAGAATATCCAGGTGTCCTATTAATATTGTATCAATTGACTTATACATATATAATATGTACTTATGGTTAAGTATCAACTTAACCGCTAGGTTAATCTGTGGGCGCGTCCGTTTTGGCAACATTTTTTTCATGAGAAATTTATCTTTTGAAGTTATAAATAGTCAACCGTCGTTAGGCCATGATTTCGTGGTAAGATTAAGCATACCTGACTGTTGAATCGGTATTTGCGACAATATTGAGAGGGATTGGGTCTACTTAGGGTTGTCCTCATCCAAAAACCATGTCAAGCAAGATTTTATAACAACCATGCTTTAGTTGCGATTACATTACTAGTAAATTGGAATACAATTTTATACTTACACATAAAGAGACGATGATGATAATATATAAATACAATTCAATTCTACGAGTTGTTCACCATTCGCGCTAAGAAATAATAGGTACCTAATTACAAAATAATATACAAAAGAGTAACATACAAACATATTTAAATATAATAACTACAAAATATAAGTAAACATTTCTTGGAAGGTTTTGTTTGTTTAATCGAGAAGTCACAGTCAATAAGTTTTCCGATTGCAATGTCAAGTGCAAGTTACTGCCCCCACAAAGTTATAGGTCGTGGGCGCTTGTGAATCAGTACGTAATAAATTCTAAAAGTTTCACCTTTAGATTATGACAGTGGGTCTCTACGCAGTGGGCCTGAAACTTTTAGCAACAATTCATAAAAAAAATTATATATTTTTTAAACATATCTTTATAATCCCCTTCAAGGTAAATACGATTCATAGATACATTGCTTCATAGAGCACGCTTAACTGTGGAAGCTTAAATCTATGGAATCGACGTTAGATTAGAAGCCTTATTTACTACACTGTAATTACTCTCCAATGTTCTAGCGTAAACCAACGCTAACAGACTTAAGTTGAATAAAAATAATATTGTGTAAAAATAAAAATTTTGGAGTGCTGCGGACTTCCAACGAAATGTGTACGCGGTCAATCAAAAGTACGACGCGTGCGAATGAATGTATTAGGCGGGTGTATGCTTATGTTTACGTATAATCACGTGGCCTCTCACCGGGCCGAGGTTGTCGAAGCCGTGGCGGAGCGCGACGTCGAGCGCCTCCTCGTGGCGCAGCGACCTCTTGAACCGGACCAGAAAAGAATTGGTGAAGACCTCGCGGGACGCGGTCGCGGTTATCAGCACCGTCGCAGCCAAACATTGCAGCCACATGTTCGCTCTGTGGCCGGCGGCGGCTGACTGAGGCCGGAGTCCATTTGACGTCACCACATATCGACCCGGGGACCGCGCATGCGCCACCAACACCGGCCAAGCGCGACTGGTCCGAAGCATCCGCGGTTGTCTTCGCAGATTACGAAAGGCCCCTCAACATGCACATTGTTTTGAATCGAACCAACCCATATTCATGCTCCCGATATCGTCCCGCAACCTGACCCTAATTCCCGGGACTATGCAGCCGGATGTCGGTTGGTAAGTCAATGGCGCCTGAATGAAAGAATGGCGCTTCCTAATCCACAGGTTACTTCCCACTTATCATAGTTGGTACTTTAAATTGAACGTTATTTTTACGAGCTCTTCTCAATAAGCTTCATGCATGGAAATAAGTTTTACCTAACCAGAGTCGATCCTTACCCGGTTTGAGATTATAAGAAGAAATAAATTGTACTTACGTAGGTAATCTATTTTAAGACAATTTCTCGCCCAATAAAGTAAATAAAGTTTTTTAAATTTCTCTTTTTCCGATAGAGGTCTAACAAGTAATCCAATTTGTAGCGCTGACTGAAAAGTAATATGATTTTTCCATTTTTTCTAACGCCTCCAAGAGTTTCTTGTTGATGAACGAGGAAAAATATTCAAAAGAAAATAAAGGTAAGTAGACAGTACTTACGCTTTTACACTTTTATTTTTAAAAAAATTTCTTCCGATCATTTATTTCTTATACTAGAAAATTATATCATAAATCTGAATTCAAAAAAATTGATTATGTTCTAACATAAGTGCATAACATGCTCTCTAAGTAAAATAAATAAATCTCTAAATAAATTAATCGTATTACATGTAACAAATGTAAAAAAATATTATAAATAATGGTAAGAGATATAGTTGCAAAAACACGTTCATTGCTTAGACGTTTAAACTCTAATTATAAATTTCTCTCAAACAAACTCTAAATATAAATTTAACAGAATACATTGATAACAAATGCTTATTTCAAAATAAGCTGTTGTTAATACGACAAATAAAATGAAATTTTGCATTTATTTTACCACATGTCTTAATTTATTTTTTATTGACCAACATAGAAGTGGTACAAAAGGCGGACTTAACGCTAAAAAGCATTGTCTACCAGTCTAATTTCTAGTACTATTAAACCTATTATTAAAAATGAAGACGTACCAAGGTTATACACAAAGAGAGCTATTTTCTCTATCCATAACTAAGGTTGACTGGCAGAGAATGCTTATAGCATTAAGTCCGCTTTTTATCCATTAATTTGTATACGGTGCAAAAAAGTTTAAATAAATAACTAGCCGGAACATTGACGGACATTAGAAATTTAGACATAAGGTAAAACAAATACAAAATTTGATTTACTTCTAGCCCCATAGCAATAAACCGCGTAAGTCTGGCGTGGGGTTTTGCCATCAACGCGCAATGTTATGTTTCTACTGAAACCTGAACAGTATATCGCCGAATCCTAATTAAAAGCACCATTTGCAAAAGCCAATAAAACTGTATTCAATTACCTAATAGCCATAATGTAACAGACATTATCTTTATCGTCTTAGAAATGACTCGGGGCTAAATGAATGGAAACTGAACCATAAATATTTTATTACATCGCTTAAGTATAATGTCTCGAATTTTTAAGTTCTTTACCGTAGTGGATTTAGTGTTTGTGACTTTATTCCTATATCCTGTTTATTGTTATGTTGGGAACAAGGAAATGGAGGGAAGGATCGTTGGCGGCAGTTATACTGATATAACAAAATTTCCTCATGCAGTGTTTCTGTCGATAGGTTGTGGTGACGTGACGATGATGTGTGGGGGCTCGATTGTCAATCAAATTGTGATTATGACAGCTGGCCATTGTATATCAGAATGTAAGACCGGGATCAGCGTGGACGTGTACGCTGGACATGAAAATTTAAAGGAGGTATACGGTATTAATTTTTAATGAACAGTAGTTATTCATTGTTTATTCGATTAATTATTACTTTTCGCTTACAGTTGTTTCGAAGCTGTATTTTATGTTAATGAAGGTAATGAAACAGGCGGCAAATAGTATAAATAAGAGATTATATTGAACAGGAATTACAATCGATTAATAATATGATTAGGTTTATATCACACTGAGCTGTATGTAACACACTTAGGCACTACACTCCACGGATTTTATCTCGAAACTTTATTTTAATGCAGCAGCTTAGTATCCACACTTGAGAACAGCCAGGCCAAATTTACTATATAGGAAAAGTAGCAAATGCTACGGGCCCCGCGCATTTAGGAGGCCCCGTAAATTTGGGGAGCCCCGCGCAATTGGGTGGCCACGCGCATTTGTGGTCCCGCACGCATTTGGGGGCATTGCGTATTTGTGGGACTCCGCGTAATTGTGGGACCCCACGCAACAACGCTTTCTGATCGTAAGAAAAGTATAGGGACTACACCAATTTGTGGTCCTTTCTTTCGTCACCGTCGCAAATCGTGGACGGTTCGAACCTCCGACTCTTACCGCCACAAACCAAAGAGTCATTACGATCTTCTTTTTCATCGTTCCCGTATTAATATTCTTTAAGCGACATCAACTAGTTGGCAATGGCTTACTCCCATCCTAGGAACAACAATTAGAGTTGCACACAAAGCGAATACTGTTAAATTAAACTCAGCAATTTTTAAGTCTCAAATTATAAAATCATTTCTGTTTGCAGGTAAAAGTTGTAAGAGGTGGTAGCAGAGTAACAGTACATCGAGATTACAACGAAGATACCCTTATCAATGATATCGCTCTATTACTTCTGTCTAAGAAATTGCCATTAGGTAGTTCTATCAAGCGAGTCATAATTAAAAAGTTTCACCCTTCAAAAGGTATGGCGTCCGTTGCTGGATGGGGTATAATTGACGTGAGTTTCCTTTTTGTATGATAATTGCAGGTACATAAATATGTATAGTTATTTCCCGTGGCTCTGCACGCTCTTATAAGGAAAGTAAGGACCTACTCATGGCATTTTGTGCGATTCCATGATTCTAATAAAAAAAACACTCACTTAAGGAGTATATTGATAATCAAGTAAGAAAGTAACAGGGCTATGAAAATATTTTTCGTAGCTATATTGTACAACCACTTTCGCTATTATACACTAAACTTTGACTTCCCTTAACTGCACGATAGCTTGGCAAAATTTGTGCCTTCCTTTCACTATTATGAGAATAATAAACAACGCTTCTTGTTTCTTTAGAGTTACTTTTATGAATAAAAACGCAGGAGCCACCTGTTAACCTTATCACCTGATCAATACTCAGTATCATGTTACAGGATGAAACAAGAGAACGACCAATCAAATTAAAAACGGTAGAACAGCTTCTTCACTCCGATGAGGAGTGTGCCATAATTGGAAATATGCATAAAGGAATGATTTGCGCAGGGAGCATTAAGAATATTGAGAACAGGCCTACTAAGTTAGTAACTCGAAGCTTCATACACTTTAGTAGACCCGTAACCGCGGCCAGAAGTAGCATACGATTATGAAGTGCACCTGATGGTAAATGGTCACTGCCGCCCATGGCCATCTGTAAATCAACCCAAGATTCTTTCTTTTTTTCTTAGGTCGACCACAAAGGCGTTGCTACCCTTGAAAACTAACTTCAAATCCCTCGGTTAAGTATGTCCTGGCCACACCCTTTCAACTAGACCACAGCAGCAAGAATACTATTGTTATAAGGTAGAAACAGGCGGGGGTGCCTTCAGAGTCGAACCATAAAAGGATACGACCACATACAAAAATTAGCCATATAGCAATTGCTACGAACGATGCACACTAACGCTTTCTGGTCGTAAGGAAAGAATCGGCGTAACATTAATTAAATTTGTTATGTTTACGTGGCCATTTTTTTGTTGTCGTCACAATAGGGCCGTCGTATAAGCAACATCAACTAATTTACTACAGGTCTTGCGCTGAAGTATTTCGAGCCGAATCGGGCTAGATACGTCTATAATCGGGATTATAGACACATCTAGTCTAGATCTTAGTACTTTGACCATAACACGGTATAACTTAAATTTATTGAATCGTACCGGAAATTACATATTTACGAATTAGACGACGTGTATAATAGCGACCTTTTCACATACATAAATAGATAAATCTGGAAAAGAATACGTAGAAGAAACAAATAGATCTCGCTTGAAAAGACAATTTCTTTGAAAAAATTCCATTCAACCTCCGTGACAAGCGAACATGTGTCGTCTTTCTGTCGGCTTCGTGCGACAGTATATTTATGTATATGTTCTTTATGAGCAAGGAAATTAATTATCTCGGAAAGGACGTCCAGTCACAGGGGATCGGCAAGTACAAAGGTCAGGGGGTCGCCTGTCACCGTACACTTATCAATCTTAGTGTAACGACTGTGAGGCGCCAATAATTACCACAACTCCATTCTCGACTCACCCTGTGTAAACTTGAGCTTTATACTCTCTGTCTTGTAATCTGTATCTTAATATCGGAATTTTCTAATGTGCTGAGTCAATCTACGAAAGGGTCCATGTGTTTTATATGAGTACTGTATTGCATTATGTTTAAAGAGCAATTATTCTATTCAATAACGTCTTACACGGAAATTTTCCAAGGAATATAATTTCTTTTATTTGGCCGTTATTAAGCCGTTACTACTTGCCTAGCATTTACTCATACTTTTATTACTTATTTACGCATTTCTACTCAATAAATTATGAAATGTAGTGACCGTATTTCCGTCATCAATGTCAATAAATAAGAAGAGCTATAGTTTCTTCAATCACAAACTATTTAATTTAATTTAAGTTTGTAATTAAGTAATTTATTGTGTTACAGAGGCGATTCTGGCAGCGCTCTTATAACTTCTGATTACCAGCAAATAGGGATAGTTTCGTTCAGAAACGACCTCTACCCCGGCTTGTTGGTTTACACAGATGTCTCATACTTTTATGACTGGATAAAGCGAGTGGCGAAGAAACTGTACTGTTCAGTACGAACTTGATTTTAATGTCATCTTTAACTTTCTTTTTGTGGTACAATAAATCCATCTGACGTATGTCGAATACACGTGTACACGAAATAGTAGGCTGTCACGTAGTTAATCAAACTCAATTTCAAAACACATTTATAAATAAAAAGTTCCCGCTTAAGACCGCAAAAAATTATAGACGTACCGGTTATTGCAACCGGATAATAGGTTAGTTAAAATGGTGAAAATGTTTAATTCAGTTAAAATTATCTAAATCATGTCATCATAATGACGAAATTATGAAGTAACATACAACATAAAAATAGTACGTAAAAAAGTGTTGAATTGTTGAACTCTTTGTTTAGGTATAGCACAAATGATTTTGAACCCTATGATCATGCAAGTAAGATGGTTTAAGAATGCACAAACATGACATCATTTCAAAATTATGACCATAACTCCACTCTTACTTTTAAAAAATTAAAAATGTTTATTTAACTATATTAGAAAAGTATTAAAACCCAGTCAGCGGAAATAAAGACTACTGCTGTATGGTAATAGATATAACTGTATTTTTTTTATAACTGCCATGTAGCAAATAGTCCGTCTGATAGTAAATGGTGGCTACTCAGGGACGTATAATTAACCCAAAATAGGATTGAAGTTCTATCCTAGGGCCAATGCAAATGCGTTGCTAGCCCTAAGGACTAAGGATTGCTTTGGTTAAGTAAGTTTCGTTGAACACACTCGTTTAACCGGAACGCTGCTTTTATATAGCAGAAAGTGTGCTGGTGGTGCACCGGAATTAACTACAAAAGGTTCTAACATATTTTAAATAATTGTTCCATAATAAAAATAGTGTTTCAACTAATGTGCATACATTACATATATAGGTTTAATAGTAATAGCTGTGCAATAAAACTTACAATGTTAAATTTCCTGCTATCAATTGTTAACTTACTTTGCAATGTGTAAAAGTTAACGAAAATTGCAAGTTAAAGATGGGGTTCTTAAACCAACATAATTATTGTTTTACTCAGTGGACTTTTAAAATAATTTGATTATATTTGTGTTGAGTAGAATACCAACTTTTTCTTTTAAATCATTCTAATTCCAAGCCTAATTGAAATCATAATATAATCAATTTCTGGCCTAATCCATAAAATATACACTACAAAGTACACAAAACCATAGCTTAATTGTATTATATATTATAGTCATAAAGAAGATTGTAAAAGTAAAAAGGCAAAATATTTACATAAATAAAATTTAATAAACCCTATAATGATTTTAACAACTGTAGTCAGAATTTATATTATATATGAAATAAAACTAATCCGTAGAGCTGGGGGTAGCGGTTGGAGTTGCACATTCATTCTCCATTGCGTGGGACGGGGGATGTTCTAAGATATTATCAATTAGACCAAAGGTCTTAGCTTCAGTGGGAGACATGAAATAGTCTCTCTCCATAGAATTTTGAACCTTTTCCACGGGCAATCCCGTATGTCGGACATACAGAGCGTTTATCTGAGATTTTAGCTTCAGTATCTCTTCTGCCTGGATCTGTATGTCAGTAGCTTGGCCTCTCACGCCGCCTGATGGTTGATGGATCATGATGCGTGAGTTGGGAAGCGCATGGCGCATTCCCGGTGCACCCGCTGCCAGTAGAAGAGACGCCATACTACAAGCTTGGCCTACACACCAAGTCGCGACTGGCGGAGTTATGTACTGCATTGTGTCGTATATACCCAACCCCGAAGTGACGTTGCCGCCTGGCGAATTGATATACAAGTGAACAGGCTTTTTGCTAGACTCTGACTGTAGAAACAACAGCTGCGCTACAACTAAGGAGCTAACATCGTCGTTGATGGGACCCATCAAGCATATGATTCGTTCACGAAGCAGTCTGGAGTATATGTCGTACGCTCGCTCGCCTCTTCCAGTCTGTTCTACGACTATTGGTATCATGCCAATCCTAGTCGTGAGCGATGTGTGTATTCGCCTATTTAATTGGAAATTACACTTGCTAGCTCCGACGCATATTAATCTAGACATCTGACGTACGTGGTTCAATGCCATTTTCGCCTTGATAATGAAAATTTTGAGTATCTTCGAAGGTTTTTTTTGTTACCGAATTCGAGTATTTTGTATTTTCTTCGTTCGAGTAGATATAACAAGCTATGTCTTGCTTTGTGTTTTTTAATCACAATCGCACTAATTTCACCAATATTACTAAGATTATGTTCGAGATAAAGACTTGTAAGTTTATATACAAACTAAACTAACCTACATTGGAGTTTGCTGACATTTCAAATTTGTATTGACACTGACATTGACAACTACATGACAACTACTCATCTTAAAAACGTTTAGAAAAGTAAATATTAAATACAAAAAAATATATTTAATTTAACAATAACGATTACACTTGAGACCTTCAATTACGTAATTTATTTTTTACTGTAAAGAGACTGGATGATTTAAAGAACACAAGATTATAAATATATACAATATAAAGAAAAACCTTTAACCACAATATCGGTGCTATTATTAATTATAACTCCTTTCGTACCTGTTACATTTTTATACTGACTTGGGGAATTAAGCAATATTTGAACTAAATTTACTTTACAATGAAGGCAAAATCTAGCGCAATTTTCTTGAAAATAGAACTAGAACATCACTATTTTCTTTTTTGTAAAAAGTAAGTAACAAATCGTGATAAACTGAATCACACAAATTCAAATGGTTTGAAGAATAGTGTATGGCAAATGTACTTTTTTAAGATGTTCTACAAAACTCCTCAAAGCAGCCACGCACACCTTACCTCTACACACTTAATTTAATAATGCGTATAAACTCTTGTGGTTTATACAAAGCAATAAGATTTCAATCCTATTAATATCGACTCACTAAAATTATGTTTATATAAGGATGTATTATAATAAGTTAAAATACATGTATAGTCGACGAAATATACCGTAATTTTTAATTCAATGATTAATTTTACAAAATAAGTATGATAGGATAAACTTATTCCATGTCAAGAACATATTTTGTAATTGTTAATCAAAACACAATTCTTGCTTACACTAGGATAGCATGGTAGTATATAATTATTATGCATGCAAAACAATATTCATATTTACACTCAAATCAACATATATGATATTAATGTATACATTAATTAGTTTTATCACAATAGAAACTTGATTTCAGACTAAATCAACTTATACCCTCTTAAAAAATCTCTTCAAAAATGCTTAATTTTGTTTACATACTTCAACAGATTATTTTTTCAAAATCATTCTTAATCTTCGTCCATATTATTTTTCTCATAAGTTAGTAATTATGTACTAGTAAAACTTATAAGGTATTTTTGCTCAAACATAGAACTTTCTTAGAATGTAATCATTTAAATAAAATTTAATGTTCTATAATCTACTTTTGGAGTTGGCGCCGCCTCAATTTCATTAGTGCTTCCTGTCTTTTCTTTTCTATCTGAGATCGGAGGTCCATAGTGTTAGTGTTCGATTCCTGTTTGCGAGTAGTTTCCTGGGGTTTTGTAATGATTTCAGTCTTCTTACTGCCCGTGTTGCGAGTCGGAACTTTGGGTTCAAACTTGAAACACTTTGGTGCTTCTTTTGTGGTGTTAGCGACTTGTTTTGTTTCAGGCGGTATTATACAATTGTTTTGTTGTGATTGGGTGAAGGGCAAGAGTCTCTTGGCAAGTAGCTTTTCACGAGCCTGCTGATGTTTCTTCTGTATCTCTGATGGTGTGCACCTTATAGGAGAGGTACCTGGTGAAAACAAACATGTTTTATTTTATTTTCTTTGAACGAGACAACCGGCCGCAGAAATGTTAAGTGGTTGTGAACATTCTCATTGATCACTTTACATAGGGATGATAACAAAAACACATATTTTAAATGGAACATGATCCCCGGACAGAAACACAAACTTATACTTTAAAGATTAATTATTAATTAAGTAACAGCAATTAGCAAAACAGCAGAAAAATGCTGAAAACTCATTTATTAAAATTAAACAAACGACAAAGTGTAGTGTCGTAAAATAAATTTCAGACCAACATAAATATGTTTCATAATAATATATATCATAGTCCACCAGATCCTTGCTTTACCTAAGAATCTGTTATCGTAATTAAAAAAACCAGTACCTTTATCTTTGAACGGCATTGAGTTATATCGTCCAAGTGGCATTGAAGTCGTAGGGCGGTTATTCTCAGGTATGGTAGGTGATTCTGGCATGGAGCTGTGTCGAGCAAATGAGAACCTTGACGAAGGGCTTGCATCATTCACTAATAAGTCTTTCAACATATAATTTGAATCTTGTGCTTTACTACGATCACTTTTTCTACTGAATGGCTTGTTCACAACAGGCATTTGTGATAACCTCTCTAATGCACTATCATTCAAATTACCCACTAAGCTGTCGAATGAATCGTTTTTTAATCCTGGAGATGCACATTTTAATTTATTGATGAAAGGTGATTTTATATTCTTAATAATTGCATCCATAGAATCTTCATTTATTTGATGGTCTAAACTTGCATTAAAGTTAACATCTGTACGAGTCTTTTTCAGTGGAGCTTCATTTAAAATATTGTCTTCAACTGCTTGACTAACTTTAAACAGACACTCGTTGAGCGAATCGTCTGATTCCAACCCGATTTCTGATTCTGGTTTGGTGAATTTTGAGCTTAAAACATTTTTCCTCAGGCACCTAGAGTTTCTAACTGTGCTTTTAGGAGAACAATCTGGAGCATCGCTAAATATGTCATCCTCACTACCAGATTGTTTTTCAATGTTTTTGGAATTTTTCTCCATCAACTTATCAACATATAGGTTTAATTCTAATAGCTCTGGTGGTAGCTGCATCTTCTTCTGTGAAAGTCTTGTGACTCTTCTTTTAGGGCAGGACGGTTGCAGATCTTTATCGGGCAATCTTAATCGATGGCGCTTCCTTTCTCTTCTATTAATAGGAGTTGAGCTGTTTGAATGTGAAGTTTTTGCATTATTTGGACCATAATAATTCCAGACGACGTCTGTAACACCTTCTGTACCATCTTGCGTGCAAAGAAATGGTACAGGGCTGGCCGATTCAGAATCACTGTCTCTTGAAGGTGAATCCAATGTGCGGTCAGGTGTTGAACACGACCACACTGAAATTAAGATGAGATTAAATTAGTAAAGCAATTTTTAAAAAGATATCTAGTAAAGTATATCATTATAACTTTTCTATCTTCAACCACACCAAGTAGAACCTAGAGCCAAGTAGAACTTAAAGCTGTTTGAAGTTATTTTCATATGTAGATGAAAATACAGACAGGATTGCATAACCACTTACAATATTATAAAAACAGTAACAGAATCGTAGAATTGTATAATTTTACTATGATATTTTACACCCTAACATTATTTTATCACTTTTTATACGTAAAAGAGAGTTGCTTACTTTGCAAGTGTTGAATAAAAACACATTTTCATTACTCAAACACGAAAAATTAATAGGAATGAGTTCGATGAATTCACTACCCAATAATTATACAATAGAATAATTTATGAAACGATAATAAAACATCTGAATAAATACCTTTATTTTTGCTTTTCGTAACCACCATTTCGTTTGTTTTTCTTCCGTTCATAAGTTTTGATGCCCACCGTTATTGAATTACATATGATTTTATTGTCTTAACTAATTCAAATTATGTTATAACCTAGCCGAAATCCCTATAAATTTTCTAAATATAACTTAAATCCTGTGAATTTAAATGTTCATTCAATATTTCTTTTTAATTGTGCCTGACATTTGTGAACCGTCTGCCCGGCAGTTTTCTTGTCAATTGACTTCACTGTAATTGTAGCCATAGATAATATACAGATAATTAAAGCCACAGAGTACATAAAAATTAATTTCATGGGAAAGAAAAGCTTAAATTAGTAGTATATAAAACACAACATAATATTTTAAGTTTGTATAATGTTGTAGAGTGTTAAAATCTTGTGCGTAATAAATTATTTGACGCACAAATACGTAACCATAAACAAGTAAAATGATTGTCTATGGGTTGGGCAGTCTGTCAAATTCTTATGAGGTTTGTCATTGTCATCTCATCCATTTTAAATTTTAATGTCAATAATGTCATTCAGTGAATACATTTGAGCGGGACGGACGCGTCAATTATTCGTTCTAAACTTTACGTTGTGTCGCGATGCTCAACCGCGAGTGACTAAGTGTCAAAGTGTTATCGAACTAGTGCAAAATGCTCGCGGACGGAGAGATAGTCGGCGACGGATCATGGAACCTCACGATATATGTGACGGATCTCAACGAGAAACGCACGATGGTCGTGAAGGGAGACATGCACATCGGCGGGGTTATGCTGAAACTGACCGAGAGCTTTGGTAAGATCCTTAATTGGAGTACATCAAACTAGTTTGTAATGAACTTCGGTCAGTTTTGCTATATTTGTACCTAGTTGTTGAGTCATCGTTATTATAGTACGGTTGTCATTGGTGCGTGTGATAATCGTAATAATGTAAAGAATTACGCGGATAACAGAGATAGCCGTTTCTCGTTGGAGGTCACAGTTCGAATGTATTTATTATAAACTGTGTGCATTTAAAGAATACAAGGTTAAACGATATGATCAAGTATAAAATGATAAATGAATGAACTAAGGTCTTCATAAGTTCCCAGTTGTCTAGGATACTCCAATATACCAGGATACATACTGCATTTTAGACCATAGTATAATATACCTGCATCAGGACATCAGTTAAAAGCCTTGGATCAAAGACATAAGGAAATCATCGGAATCTTAGCAAAATGAGAACTATTAGTTCTAGAACTATACTGTTCTTACACTGATAAGAAAATGTGCAATTTTAGTTTAATTATATCTATTTCAAAAAGTCATAATGTAGAAAAGTATATTGTCACAATAAAATTTTATATTAATTTTTCGACTTATTGTTTACTTATAATACATACTCTACATATAACCACACAGTCTTCTATCTCTCACCAGTGGTCCCAATATACTTAAAGCTTCAGCTTCTACAAAAACAAAAGACTTAATAGAAATGTGGCTGAGTAATTTATTAAGCCAGTTCCTATAGTAGGGAAATCACCGCCTTATTCCTCACACAGTTTAAGTTTGGTGCAAAAGTCACCGATGCAATTTTTAAAAGTAATATTCTTCCATTTTGTAATTTAAGGCGACTGTATAAAAATGTCTGTACCTTATAAAGGTACAAGGACAAGACATTCTCACAAGGATGAGGCTGACTAAAAAACATCAGTCTCATAATACATAGTATAGGATACATAAATAAATAAGTTTCATATTCATTAAAATATATGATTCAACCTTGGTACATATATATTAGTTAGTTGCGAGTATTAAAGTAAAAAGTTTTTTATTTTACTTTACTTCTTTTATTTAAAATGGTTAAACATAATGAATGCTGAATAAGAAAATATAACATATTTGATACTGAATTATGTAATATTACGTAGTAACTATTAACTTCTGTTAAGAATATTGTACTTACAATTACACTTAGTCATTATTTTTAATGGACAGCTTTATCGTCTATTGGGGAAAGATGGATTTTTAATGTACAATAAATGTAATAATAAATGCATTGTACGATAAATGCGAAAGTTTGTATGTATGGATGGATGTTTGTTACTATTTTACAAATAAACGGTTGAACAGATTTAGATGGAATTTGGTATAGACGTAATTTATAACCTTAATTAACATATAGAATACTTTTCATCACTCCCTAGAGCAAATTCTAAAATCCACGCGGACGAAGTCGCGGGCATAGTCTAGTATTCTTGTAGCAAATTTTAAGGTGCTCGAACCAAATTTTTACTTAACTTAGGTGTAAAGAATTCGCAGAGTTTGCATATAATCAATATTCATTACAATCAAGTAGCCAATCCAGAGACTAAACAGGTTTTGATAGCAATAAAAGCAACGACCGATTTGCGAGCGGAAAGAAAGAGAAAGGAGATGCGCGTACGAGACACGCGTCCGATGCGTAACGTTGAATAAGTTTTTATTCATCAGCCACAAATGAATAGTTTGTTTATACGGTTCCAGTTATGAATAACTTTATAAGCAAGTTGCTCCCTACAGCGTGTGTTAGGTATGTATATTTTTTTTCGAGAATTCAAATCATCGAAAACTTCAAAAAAATTTGAATATAGAATTTTCGAAGTCATAGTTTTTTTTAATCAATTTATGGAATTTAATAATTTATAGTAAAACAACTTTTGCCAGTTTTTCAGAGGAAGAAGGCACGTGTCATTTGATTCGTTATGTTGAATCTATAATCTGATTGCGAATTAGATGTACATAATATATTATAAATTCTATTTAGTATGCTATAGTATTGTAGTATAATACTAAAACATGATACTTACTATATAGAGATAGCTTTTTTATTTTTGAACTTAATCACTTGTAATCTGTTATTTGAAAAAACTAAATTCGTAATTACGTGACCATTAAGTCCCATTGTACTTTCGATAATACGATACATGATCGAAACTTCGATTGTTCTTTGAATATAGTTTCAAACGGCGGGAAAGTTAGTTTTACGGTTTTTGTTAACCCTTTTCTTGGTAATGTATCTATGGAGATACAACAAAATAAAAATATAAATATATTTATTCATGCTCTTGTCAATGTATCTTACATGTGATTTTTTTATTACCCTTATGAGATTTTTTTGCTTATTTTTTTAGACGTCCTTAGGTCAAAAGGGTTAAATGGTATAAATACTTTTATGATGTTTAAAAAAAATATCTGCCAAGTTAACGGTTAAAATTTGCTCGGTACTTAT
>DWGW01000253.1:0-16937 GCA_018247775.1 Udranomia orcinus
CGGACTACAAATATCAGCCGAGACGGCGCAAGCCGCCACCAGCCGCCGCCGCCAGGTTGAAGCGGGAACCTTCCCCAGAACGATCCCAGATCGATTTCTCGAGAATCGAAGTCAGCGGGGCGTTGCTAGCTGACGGACCGCCGGATGACGCAGAGTTAGACCAGTACTTGAAACCAACTTCCATACCCGATTACCACGAGATGCAGCCCCGCTACAGCACTGCCATCGCCCACCACGTAGTCACGCCAGGGCTGTACCCCTCAGTGCCGCCTCACTTACACCCTTCTTGTCCGGAGTGGCCACACTACCCATCACACTCATGAATCGTAATGAATAAGTAAGTTCGCGAATATCATATGCCTCATTTGCCAAGTGACACAAATCAAAATCAATATTTTACAGGACAACGTAAATATGGATTAGAATTTGAAATATGTCATAAGTAATGTTCATTATATTACTGTTTAGTTAAAAGCTTTTGAGCAGAACATATCATATATTCATATTACCTTTGATGCACTCGTAAATTAAATAATTGACTATTGAGTCTTATGTACAAAGCTTTGAAACTATATTATGCGTATACACATACATACATATTGTAATATTGATGAATCAATTAAGTCATTCTTCTACAAATGAGTGATGTGATGTGTTGGGTTAGTTTTTTTGTACCTAAGAGAAAAAGGTTTCAAATTGCCCTTATGATGCCTTAGAATTTATGTAGACCGATAAATATGTAGATGCATTTCTAGATTCTTACTGTAAATATCATTAGCACGTTCCCATCATATGTAGGTATATGGCGACACTAAAATTTCTACAATTCAATATTAGAAGACCCTTACATAGAACAATATTTTTAATAAACAAGTGTTGTGGTCACTTCCCAAATTCTGTACATTGATATTTAAATTATATTTATATGCTACTTTAAAAATAAATCTATTCGATTATAGTTATGATGAATATAATAGAAATAAGTGTAGAATAGAATAGCTATTATTGTTAATTAATAACAGAGGCGTAATTATAAATCATTTGTTACTTTTTAAATCCTCAGGTTCCCAAAGTTAATTGTAGTTTAATGTAAGTCTAAATAAGTTAAGCTTAATTTTATAAGTCATTATTGTGATTAATAACAATTTAGAAATAAAATAAATGTTACTTTTTAAACAAAATGTTTTGGATTATTTGTTCAATACTTGATCCATTTTTACAAATCATAGTAGGTACTCATTACATAGGTACACACACATATTAATTTAGAACATGTTAATACTCTTCAAATTTATGTATTGGACAGATATTTAGTGATATCAATGTGCAGACGAAAATATCAATCAATAAAATTAATAAAAAATTTAAAGTGAATACTTCATCTATTACAATTTTTAAAATTCTTGTGTAACAGATAACATGCTTGTATCTAATAATAATTACTGTAATAAATCTGAAACGGAAACATACAAATTTTCAAAACGTGTAATAGGTACTCAAGCCAAAAATAGCATACTCCGATTATTTAGAAGTATTAAGTGTTAGCGCCGATCTGTGTTCTTGGAAAAATAAGCGTGTCCTGGTTGGATGAGGAGATACGCACGACCCCTAACCGTCCGCTCGCTTCCGGCGGTCCACAAAGCCTCCTTGTTCCGACCCTATCTTATCACTTACATTTTCGCGACCCAGGCCAACGGGGCCAATCAACGTATCGGTAAATTATGTAATTACGGGACATAAGACAATTTATACAGAATAAGGATGGCTCATTGACGTTAATCGTTTATGCTTGCCGACAGATAACAGATGCAATGCCACGCTGCCGCTTCGTGGAAAATTAATATTAATTATATATTAGCAGGTTGATATCGTATACACTCATACATAAATATAATGTTTATACATTTTTGTTTCTTGAGAAGTTTAGGTTAATTTTACACTTCACCTGTCTACCGCTCTATGACTATTGGACCACAGTTACCTATGAGCATTCAATACATTTTCTCAGCTTGTATCGACGTGCCGAACTTTAGATTTAATTGCGCATATTGAAAGGAAAGGAGACTATGCCCACTGGTTTTCTAATGAGAGGGTTAGAATTCTGCACACCAGCAATTTGCCTGATCCCTAAATCCCGAGAAAACAAAAAACAAGCGACGATGTTATGAGTGCGTAATGGTGCATCGCTGGATATTAAGATTGAGTGTAAATGGGGCGCGAGGCGCGTGCGCAGGCATCGTCGGCTCGCGTTACTCACACATGCCGACCGACGGACGGACAGATATCCTATCCGACCGGCGCACTTTTTGCGCCCAAACACATGAGATATTAATTACGGGGCGGAGGATACCATGCTTAATTTTACGCCTTAATCTCCTATGATTGTTTCCCATTCATTTATGTATATTAAGTTTCTGGGTTGCTGATTCCTGCCATGGTAATTCCGCTACGATACTTTATCCCGTTTCCACTGAACTTATATTAGGTCACACAATTGTCTTAAGCAACCGCGTCAACTATGCCTGCCGCCTTCTATAAAAAATATTGCATTTTGTTAAAATAAAAGAGATTTTGTCAAGCAAACCAAACATTTGATAGTCACTGATGCCTATGGACGTCTGTACCTTGTTAAAAAAACGTATTTTTAGAATTGCAGATATTGCAGATACTGTTCTATTCTTAAATAATGAGACATTTCGATATATATATACGTTCTAATTACATATGTTAATGTTATAGTTATAATTACTATATGACAAATAGTAAGAGACAATTTAGCGAGGCATTCCATCTTAGTAAACAGATGAATGAAGAATGCGTAGTTAGCATTTGTGAGAACTTCGATTCTGTCTTGGGTTGATTACAGGTATCTTTAGCGCCAATGAGCACTTACCATTGAGTGGATTTCATGCTCGTTTTTACGTCTATGTTATAAAAACAAGTAAATGTGATGGTAAGACTGTTACGTGTAAAACATAAAAGACTCTTAAACCCAATAAGGGTTTGACTTAGGCTATACCTGTTAGGAATTTAATGTTAATAATCTTCAGATTTCACGTTGCGTACACAGGATTCTGGTATACAGTATAGAATCTAGAGTACTGTGGTGTTAAGCTTTATGAGAGAAACAATAAAACATTAGTTGAACCGGGATTGAAGGTTCAAGTGGCGGAGAGCGGCGACAGCCGTGTGAATGTGCTGTCCGGAGATACGTAGCCTGTAAGACGACACCACTGCGTCTGGCGAGCATCGCTGAGAAATCAAATCCATCACAATGTAAGTACCGGCCAAGTGCCAACATGTGTACAATGCACATGTATCGTTACGCCGAATTACGTCAGGAATGAGAGTGCAACGAACAATTATTAAATGTTCACATATGATTCAGTTGCCCATCGTAGTCTGATTGCAAAACTGGCTGCAATCATGTCCTTGCCAAGGGTTGCTCCTCTGCTCCTCTCCTTTCATCCAAGAAAACACTCCTCCATTTTGTATCAATGTACATTAGTGATGTTGTCAACCAGTCAGACAGCCTCTGATGTATGTACTCTATAGTCTCTAAAAACGTATAATGACCACGTATAAATAAAAACGGAGGTGAACGACACAACGTACCCTCCGTAGATATATGCACTTATAAAATTTTGCCACCGCGTTCGACGTTGAACTTGATAGATCTTACACAGTTAGAGTACAAGGAAATACTAGTTTCATCCGATACAAAGGTATGAAGTAGCATTCTATTTTAGCGCAAAGGAATAGTTATTTTCTGGTATTGTAATACATATGTAATAAATAGATTGGTTGATCCGATGCTCAAACTCGAACTCAGACCGTTTTTACAGATGTGTACAAGTCCCGGTGGCCACTTACAGCGAGGTTACATTGAGTAATCAGATCATAGGTAAAATTATAAGCTAAAAACCGACTTACAACTACATAAATATAAAATAATCTTGGTGATAAATTTCTTAAATTAGAAAATGAACATTTTCCAATTGTTTTTATATTTATTTTATTTATTTATACTCTTTATTGTACATCAACGATAATAGAGAAAATACAAAATAGAAGACATGATATATACAATAGGCGGTCTTATCGCTAAACAGCGATTTCTTACATACAACGCTTGGAAGTTGCAGTAAAAGAAATAAATAGATAGAGGAGGTGCACATAGAAAATAAGAGAGCAGTATAGCAAATATGCAGCAGTTGTATAATAAGCAGTAAATTATTAAAATCTTTAGCCAAAGCAGTTTGTCCGATTTTTAAAATTGTGTATAGTAAATATTTGTTCAATACATAGGCTGACTGTTCTAGTGTTGCAGGCAAAAAATAAAATGGTAATGTATTATCGATTACAATGATTTTTTATCTATATATTTTTTTATAATTACGTGAACCATTTAAATGATTAATAATGGAAACGTTCAGGAAATTATTTAAGGATACAATATAAACTCTATTTAATTTTACTCAATTTAATGCCATACAAAGTAATCAGACTACAATTTTATCGTGTGCAATGCACTTAACATTCTTCTTAAGTTTCAATATGGCAACACAGTTAACCAATGTGTCAAACATAGCATTCAACATTGACAATCAATGAAACAATCACCAATTTTCATAGTAATTTATATCATCTATTTACATGAAACATAAATACTTGAAATGATAACGAGATTACGCATCAAAACTGCCTAAATAGTATGATTAATGGCCATACTGCCGAATGGCTGGATTCAGCTGGTAAGCACACATAATAACACTTTGAAATAAAAGTTTACATTCAATTAATTAGACTTTACTGTTTGTGTGTTTACTATTGGTTCTGTCAATAAAATTAAATTGTTCCAATGTACGATGTGAAACGGACGTACCAGACAATTATCTACGAATATTTATTCTCTATTAGTACTAAATGTAAATGTGCTCTTCCTAATTTTATAATTTTTATGCAAATTATCAGTGAAATTCGGGATTATTTATTTGAATATATTTATAGGTACCTTTCCGAAGGCTTCCAAGTTATTATTGAGAAGTCCAAAGAAGCGAAATGTTCCTTGCAAGATGTGCAGTTACGTTTTTTGTGCCCTGATGACTTGGAAGAGGTAAATATTGGTGTCCTAGATACATAGCTTACAAACAGTCAGAAGTAGTGGTCACCCACTAACTGAATATTGTGTATTTTTTGCTCTAGGAGTCCAAATTTTACACCACAAACATCCACTTGTAATTTATATGGGTAGGAACACTTGATTTTTTTTCATGTTAACTAAAATTACATTAATGAGTACATCATACTTGTACATATCTTATTAAAAACATATAAGATATACTTAAATTATCACTTTCTTAAAGAATGGAGGGAAACATCATGAGTACACACTGGTACAAAAGAATGTGATTTAAAGCTCTTCTATCAACACACAAACTTTGTATTGAGTCCACTGATAAACAAAATTAGTAGTTGTTTCAATATATCTTTACTGTTTAAGGAATTTTTAGAATGGTTATGATATTTATAGAAACTTTCCATTTCTTGCCATTAGTTTCACCTCTGTATTTAGTTAATATTAATCATTTAGATTGTAGCATCCAACAACAAATTTCCTCACTAATAACATTTTTATTTTGTTTTAAAATTGGAATCAATTATGTTTCTTCCATATTTACTTATAATCCTAATGGAATGAAGACATTAAAAAGTTTAAATTCTAATGTAAATGTAATATAAAATTATAATATGTTTTTAATTCATTATAATGTCATTCTAGGTAAGAGCGCTGTGCAGAGATTGGTTCCCTATAGAATACCCTTTATCATGGTACGAGGACATTACGTCTTCAGAAAGATTTTTTGCCCTGGCAGCTGTATACAAGAGTGAGATTATTGGTCTCATAGTTGCAGAAATAAAACCCTATTTGAAATTAAATGCAGAAGATCGAGGAATACTTTCTAGATGGTTTGCATCCAAGGATACACTAGTTGCATATATACTGTCTTTAGGTAAGTGACAATTCTTCCTTATTGCCACCATGTTGTATTGATTTATTGTATTATTTATTAGTATATAAATAACATTCAACAGTATGTTTTGATTGTCTTAGACATAAATAGTTGGCAGTGTGTTTAAAGTGGTGTTTCTGTATTGGGCATAGATATCCAACTTGCCCCTTCCCGCCAGGAAGGTATTCTGTTAGATGATTAGAAACTTTCCATGAGATGTATGAAGAATGTCAATGACTGCTAAAAAATAATGTGCAAGCATTATATGGGGTTCCATAAAAAGTTTGCGATCTAGGAAGTTGTAAAATTATTCTAGATTAGAACAACTACCATCTTAGTACTAGAAATGAAATTAAATAAATAGGAGACACCTATTTAACTAATAACATTTTTGATGGTGCTTATATTTGTAGACTTTTTGCAATTGTACATTAAAAAAAACAATATGACATATAATGTAAATATTTAGATAAAATACAGAGTATAATATAATATGTGTACCTGCATAAATACATTAAGTTAACTGAAAACTAAAATATATTAGGATTATTTCATATGGGCTTCATACAAAACACCGACCTTTTATGTTTGTAT
This sequence comes from Udranomia orcinus, assembly GCA_018247775.1. NCBI lineage: Eukaryota > Metazoa > Arthropoda > Insecta > Lepidoptera > Hesperiidae > Udranomia > Udranomia orcinus. The sequence goes on from DWGW01000253.1 coordinate 6,609, forward strand.
GAAGACCTAGATGTTTCCGTGTGCAATTGAAATCACCTTGCTTGAGTCATAAGCGTTTTCTTATACTGATTCTTTAAGCTGTCACCAATCCTATTATAAACACATAATATTGTTATTTTAAATTAGTCTATGTATTTTATTCTACTCAATGAAAAAAAGCTGCTGTTTTTTTCCATATTAGTAAAAGAGACATTGCTTTTACTTATTTGTAATTGTTTCTCTGTTATTAATTTATTTAAATAACTGTAATTATCAAAAGTCAGAGTAGGTTTTCTTGATGTTGTGTTATACTAGTAGATAATTTTTTTTTAGTTTAATCTACTAACATTGTCTAAGAATAAAAATAAACTCTCTACATAACTTCCAAATAGTTACTAGGTAGTGTGTCAGACTTGCGATCGGGAGGTTGATGATTCGATCCCTCATTCCCTCATTGCACTATTGTCATGAACCTACTTTTAATAGAAGCTTTTGAGCTTAGCTGGAGAGGTTAACAAAAGTTAATGAAAAGTATTTCTCTTTCAGGTGTAGCTCGTTCGTACCGTCGTTCGGGTGTGGCTTCGCTACTCCTAGATGTGCTGATCAACCACCTGGCGGGCGCTGTGCCGCAAGCGCCTCACGAGCACCGAGTCAAAGCGATATTCCTACATGTACTCACAACAAATTCTGAGGCCTTATTGTTCTACGAAAAAAGGAGGTTTGTTTAAATCTTTAGTATCATTTATTGTGACATGTTCGAGAGGAAAAAAAAAATTACGAAAAGTCATAGTCTTAATACTTGCTGCTCTATTATTTCTGCTTGCTATATCATTATTGCATATTTAAGGTGATCCATAAAGTATATTTTTTATTAATGTAGTAAGCAATACATAACCTTAATGATACAAGATAGGTTACCCAGCTCCATTAAATTTGCTAAAGGTATCATAAAATACCTAAGATATATAAAATTTATGCAATCTAATATTAATAGAATTTACATTTAGCTCATTATGCCCAATCCCATTGAATACTGCCCTCTTCAAAATATAATTCTTATGGCTTCGATACTAACACAGTATCTTAAAGTATGTACTAGTAGTAATAGTAGTAGTAAAGGAAATTTATTATTGATTGTGTGAGAAAAATTTCACAAACATATAATAAGTTACAATATTCAGTTATGGTTATTCATCTTCTTTAGTAATAGCCACTTACAGATATTCAAGATATTTTATTTGTCCAACTCACATGTTTCACTGCAACAACTACTCTCCTTAAGCAGGCATACAGAAATAATGAATTTAAGATTGTAACGATCGTGTGTTTTTAATTGCAGGTTCCACTTGCACTCGTTCCTGCCCTACTACTATTCAATAAAGGGGCGGTGCAAGGACGCGTTCACGTACGTGTACTACGTGAACGGGGGGCACGCGCCGTGGGGCTTGTACGAGTACGTGAAGTGCGTGGCGCGCGCGGCGTGGCGCGGCGGCGGCCTCTACCCCTGGCTCTGGGGCAAGCTGCGCGCCGCGCTCGCGCTCGCCTGGCACAGGTACCCCCCACTCCTCGCACCACTGTACTCGCGTGACCCCCCGTTGTGACCTCGCGCCGCGCTCTCGGTCGCCTGCCACAGTTAGGTACCCCCAACTCCTACGCTCACACCTCGTACCCCTGTATCTATGCACCCCCGTTGTAACTCTGCGCTGCGCTCGTAGTCGCCTGCCACAGTTAGGTATCCCAACGCTTACGCTTACTCCTAGTACCCCTGTATCTTTGCAACCCCGTTATAGTCCTGCGCAGCGCTCATGGTCATCTGGCAAATGTTCCACACACCCCTTTGTAACACTGGCATTCCAAATTGGTTCTCAAGGATCGCAACACATTTGTAGTCGACTTAAGAATGAACGGCAGTGGCCATACATTATAGTTTTACAAAGAGTGTGGATTGTATGTACATATTCACTCAAACAAGAAAAAACCAAAGATGAAATATATTCATATTCTGTTTTTCTTATGGCACAGGTAGCACACGGCGTGCTGTACCCATGCTGTGGGTTACTGCGAGCTACGTTACTCCAATGAATTAACTAATATTCTAGGCAATGTTAGTTGATCAATATAAAAGGTAATGTGACAGGGCATTTTCCAACTGAATAAAGCGTGGCACTGTGTACAGACACTCCTATTTATACTCTGACATTTCTATGGGAGAAAACATGTCCTATATTTATATATTATACTCGTACATAAATAAATTGTTTACAACCCATAATACCGATGTCACTCATCAAGATTTTATAAAAAATGATAGATTTATTACACTAAAGAAATTCTTAATGCAAGTATACGTTTGTACATCATGCAACAGTCAATTTCACGCATTACATATAGCTCCTAAGTAGTAAATTTAATAGTAATTTTTCACGTGACATTTCATTTTTATTTTATAGAACACAATGCATGTGTGAGAAAGAGATTATATTAATGCAAATTCGATAATATTTTAATTCAGTTTTTTTTTATGTATTATATGTTTAACATTTATTGGTGGTAGCGATAAAGTCGTATGTCGTGACGGCAAACGGCAAGACGATGAACCAGCTTACGTCATAACTAAATAACTAAGTTACGTAAGCTGGCTCTCGTGTTTTGTTTTTATTTATTTTTTGTTTCTTGAAATTTAGATGTTTTCTTTCAAGAAACAAAAGACGAGTCGGTGTGGGAACTGGGACCTAGTCGGGGGCTTGATTGTCTCTTAGCAATATCTATATGCGTATTTATTTCATTTTTGTTTTTTTTTTTTAATAATGCGCGTAAGCAAGTGTACGTTATTCTAATCTTACCTACGTGAAAACATTGTGTGTGCTTGAAATTTGTTTCACAGTACTATGTTAGAGTAACAATAAGTATTATCTCGCTTATTTTCAACAAGAATGAAATAACTCCGAATAAATAGGACATTTTCTAAGTTTTGTTGAGAATATTTTCATCAGTAAGTAATTGTCTTTGTAATTATGTTGTACGTTATATTGTATAACAATAAATCCTGAGTTATGTCGTTCTTCTTAGAAATCGGCTATTTATTTGACTAGGAAAGTTGTGTGAATGTGAGTAAAGTTAAAGAAATAAAAATACAAATTATAATTGTGGATAAATTGTCAAAGAAATTCTCATGAGCATTTTTATTCTTAAAAGATCATGGCGAGACCCATAGCACGATTTGTACATTAGGAAATAATGTGTTCTAAATGTGTACTGTAATTGTAATACTCACTTACCAGCAACATTTTTTTATCAAGCATGGTAACATTTTTCAAATATTGTAAAAAGCCAAGTTGTGTGTCAATGGTCTATTAAATTGACAATTGTTCCACTAACAGCTCACGACGGCCGTTCCTCTTACTTGTGAACTTTCTCATCATAAATGCAAGTGGAACGCTTACTTCCACATAGTGACCGCGACGATAGAGTTATTGATAACGTGTCAGTGCGTTTACAAAAACCGCGGTCGTTTTGTAAAACGCCTAAATGCGTTTTGAGCCTTCTTTAGCGGTTTAAGCGTTTAGTGGAACGTAGCACAGTCATGATATCTACTGTCAGATATTCAAACAATTGAAGAATGGCGGTGACAGATTGCCTTATATATTTGTTTAAAGTTACACTCACAAAAATGTACAAATCGTACCATGATTCCTTGTTTTTAATACTCACTATTTCCTTTAATAGCAAAATTTTATATATTTGTACAATGTAGTTTTAAATGACATTATAATTAATAATATCAGCGAGTGTTGTTATACTTAACGGTAATTACATTAGAGTTGCTATGTGTCTTATAGATATAATATTATCACGAATGTCATTCGAGTACGAAAATCAGACACATATGTACATATAAATCATTGTCCAAATGCGTCGTATACTGCTAATACCACTATCTCGCAATAGTTGCTATGGAATTGAATTTGTATAAACTTATTTATATATTTACGTATACCTACATTAAGATGTTATGCAAGCAATCAAAAATGTTCTTAATACTCAAAATTGTTATTGTAATTCCACTTATTTTTAAGATAAATAACGTTACTGTGTCTCGTTAATCTCCGAAACCGCTCGAACGATTTCAATGAAATTTTGTCTGTGGTTAGTTCAAACATGAAAAACTACTTTTAAACCCAGCAAATTAGTCACAAGATCCTTAAGAATCTACAAGCAGCACAGTGTCTGCACGATAAGCCTTTAATATTACATAAGTTGTTAACGAACCACATAAAGTAATACCTGCTGGTATGTAATGACTTAAAAAAGAGATAAGCGTCGATATTGTCCGACAACCATGCTGTAATTATGTAACACTACGATCAATAGCCGCATACATCTCAACCGCGCGATTTACACCAAACCAATGTTGCCAATTTAGCAACTTAAATACATACACAAATATTATCGCTACAAATGTCGACTATTACTTAAATATCAGCAAAAAAAGTTTTTCGCCAACGATTACTATCTAGCGCGTAATAGCGACTTTCTAGCTTTTGATATTAACGACGAGCTTATTGCTGTTGGCAACACTGCTAATAACATTAAATAATTTAGTTCACTTAACGCACGTCCTATCTCGGACACCGTACGCGTTCCAATTGTGTCACTCGGATACGTCTATCGCTCATTTAACCCTAACTTTAACTAAATATCATTCAATTAAAAACCCACTACAATCAATTATCCTATTTACTGACCATTATTTTTATAATCAAACCTATGTCCGATTTTGCGAAATTTGCTTTAATTTGTATTCTTTGATTAATTATTAAAATATACTGTCAATGTTACGCGCCTGTTACAAGGCTCGATTATGAATTACTTTTCTAAATGTATTAATATCAAAATTTGATTCAAAGTTTTCTGTACTGAACTGATGTTTCCGGATCAAAGTATAGGAAATTTCATAAGTCATCTCTCCTATTTGTCTGAAAAATGTATTCATTTTAGTATTTTTTATATCCACCATGGTTCACGAAGGGATTATTTATCGTAAACATTAAGGTTTATATTATATATAATAAAATTCAGTGCTAATGTAAGAAAAAACGTAATATCACTGCCAAATAAATTATCGATATATCAGATTTCAAATATTTGCATATAAGTGTTTCCTATAGCGCTGCACTTTATTTTCCGTATCAAAATGGTATGTACATATTTGAAATGATATTGTATATAACTTGTAGTTAGCATATTGTCCAATGGTAGAATTATAATAAGGTTACAACGCATGGCTTTCATAACATCACTCCCTAGAAATGCTATTTATTTTTTTATAAAGCCACCAAATGCCAGATAAGAAAGACTAGTGTATATTTATATATTGATCGAGCGTAGCAAAACTCCGAATCAGAGTGCAAATTCTTCAATCCATATATCAAAATTTAAACGAACACGAACAGATCAAAATATTTATAAATATTTTAAGTTTGTTATACGCGTTGATTTGAATGTAAGTAATTTCTATCATTACTGTTCATTTAGAACTAATATCACTAAAGCTAACCGCATTTTACCTTTGAACTGAATTGGCTCGCAACAATCAAAAACACGTGCTTCTATCAAGACTGATTCATGTCCCATTAACTACCTCGCCACGATTGTTGTAGGCACTGATCCACTGGATACTTTCACATAAGATATTTATTATTTTGTTATGCAATGGAGACCTCCATTGTGAACAAATCGACGGTAGAAAAACTATTTGCTGTATCCCGGAAAATAACTTCGTTGTGTTCAAGCAAAAGTCGTATTAAAAGTTGCTTTAGGACCATTAAAGATACATAGATATTTAAATAAAAAATACGCTTAATTAAATTAAAGGTAAAAAAATAGCGGTCACGAAATATATGTTTTCATTAAAATTCGATTTTATGGGATACAACAACTACGTTTTCCAATATCGATATGCAATCCATAATCATTAACGGTTCCTGCAGCCCATTTACAACTGTGTCGAACCACTTGAGGAATATACCTAATATACTTTTTATTTCTTCATTCTCATTATCTCCACAAAGCTCAGACTTCACCGAAATGTTCTGTGTTAAAGTTAAGTTGCCGTCCTCACCACTTCAACGCATTGAACAACGATTATAAGCGACAACAAGCTGTCACACAAACATTGACGATAACAGCTTTCGTTTTAATATGTAAATAACCCACTATTCTACTGCCATAGCTATATCGTGTCACAAAGCTATATGAACAATATACAAGCTTTCTGATCTTTCAAACTTTTGTAAACTACATACATTTAATGTATGTGTTACCGAAATCTATTTTTTCCAGACTCATGATTTAAAGGTCTTCAAGGTATGAGTGAACAGGCTATATCTAGGCAAGTGTGCTTTACCTTAGGCCGTACCTTAGCTTCTCATCAGCAAGACTGCGGCAAACACTTGCCTACTTTGTAGTTTAAAACATCAGTAAAGGCAATTATGCGATTTGAATCAACGTTGATAAATTTACGTTATCATTGCGCTCTTAGTACCTTATAACATTTAAAGATCCATTGTGAATTGTAGTCTTAACTGATATTTTTTAGAAATGATGCGATATAAATTATATTTGTTACATTCCATCTAACAATATTATTGTTACATGCATTACATAAAAGTGCTTGTAAAATTGGAAGGAGCAGAATCAAGACGCAAAAAATAGTAATTACTATGCAATCGCAACATTTTTTTATTTGGAAACCGATTGTGCATAGTAAATGTATTTTAAAAAAATCTTGCATCGTATCTAACAAACCACAACATTTGTGATAATTTAGTATTCAAAGCTTTAAATTAAAATAATGTTAACGTCACCTATACCATTCACACATTATATTCATATTGTAGAAGTAATTGTATAATTAAATCAGTGACTTTTGTAATGATGATGAGGTTTCAAGGGCATTGAGTGCTATGGAAATAAACTGTATGTGTGCCATGACCTATTGCCAAGAAAATTAAGTAAGGTGCCTGTGTGTTCAGATATAAGATGTAATTTATTATAAAAATTTATCACAGACGTGGCAAATACACGGTAACCGACCACATCCCAAATCTCCCAACTCAAAACCCCAACAGATTCGTATCCTGGAATCCGATCAATTAGTAAAGCTCTAATGTTCAATCCCTAATGTCTTTGTGACGAAGACTGCATGTTTTCCTGTGGTCGGGTACCGTGTATGTGACTATCTCTAAATTGTTATAGCATAATAAATGCGTTATAGAAACTTTCCCAAAATCTTTCCCTAAAAATTATTTTACTATATTCTTATTTAAAACTAACTGTAAATTATAGTCGTAACTCGTTCTAAACCAAAGTATTTTAATTTGTTTTTCATAATTTTACTATTATAAATTTGTTTAAAAGTATTGTTTAGTGTTATTTGACGATTATAATAATTATAATTGATGTTTAAAGCATTGTATAATTTCTGTAATTTATTATCATGTATGACATTGGCACAGATGAATAATATATTACTTATATGTGTACGTATTTTTGTTAAAAATTAAACGGTGTTTAGTTCTAAAGTATGATTGTGCGTTGTAATGAACAACAGTTGCACGTTACAAATATCAAATAATTTGTGTTATATTTCTACACTTTATTACGAGAAATTAGTTAGCTTCCAAATAAATATCATTGTTGACTACTATAATGTGTATTAATTACTACCTGATACCAGATCTCTACATTTAACGATCTCCATCTACATATATCTGTATTTTTACTTATTATATAAACCCCCATTCGCACCAGATTTTTAACATCCGCTATTTAAAAAAAAAGATCGAATTAATTCCCCAGTATACATATGTTCCCAAGTCAGCGTTTCTAAAACGCGACGGTTTGTACGACCACTTTTAAGGGAAAAGAAGGTTCAAACGCGTTTCTTAACTTTAAAAAACTCTTATGAATGCGGGTAATAATATGGGATTTTTTCTTTTCAATAAGGAAATGAAACTCCACACACCGTTTCCGAAAATCTTTCATTTTTAATAATCGCTTTTTTCATCAACTATGCTGTACAAACTATATAGCTTAAAATTAGAATTAGCAATTAATAATTGCACGTAAAAAACTTAACAAATACATAGGTACTTTCAACTTTTCGATTGGAATGAACGATTATTACTTTACGTAATATTTTTACAATATATTTAAGTAACTACTAAATGAAAATCGCCTATATTTAACAAGCTTCACATTCGCCCAATGATATGTTAAAATTATTTTTTTTATTATTGCATTCTAAGTATTTAACAATGTAGATAGTATTAAAGGTTGCGAAGTATAGTCGGTGAACCCGTAGTGCAGGGTGGAAAAGTTTTACTACGACTTTTCAAGTCAAAATTAGTCGGTCTACTACTGGGAATGAGTTAAGGCGTGTTGCGTGGTGTTTTGTGCAGTGGCCGCTAATAGGGAAGGCCAGGTATGAGGGCAGAGCTTTAACGTTGTCGAGGCCTTTAGACCGCCTTATCATAATCGTTTCATGATTCGGACAATTAGTCAATTTGCGTGAGCTTCTCCCTTGGACCACCCCGATTGTGCGCTGGCCTTCAAGTAACCAGATTGCCCTTCTCCGTGCTGCCTTTATGATTCTGGCCTTTAAAGTCTTTCAGTCGAATCGGCGAAGACTCACTGCCCGAATCGCCCTGTAACATTTTTTGGGGAAATTACAATAAATAAATTACATCATAAACATCGTAATATTATCTAAAAGTTTTACGACCAAAACTGGCTGCAACTCGTTAAATCTGTCTTTTACAATTGAGAGCCATTTCTCAATTGTAAAAGACAGCGTATATTTTGTGATTTTGTGATAACCTTATACATTTGGCATATCGCCACCAATCGTTACTTATTAGTTGCCATCAATGCAATTAAGATTCTACATATTATTAAAAACAAACCTGACTAACTGCTTAGCAAGTAGGTACTTAAAACCATGCAATAAATATTATATACCTACATATGTGTTACATATGTTGTTTACTAAATGTTTATGTTATCACTTTTTGTTCGATACAAAAAAAAATAATTTAGGTACTTAGCTTTACCAACTGTTCTTATAGGTACGAGTACCTCTTCTTCTACTTATCAGAAAGAATGACTTTAAATAACACATTTCGTAGCTAAGAAATTGGACATCCTTGTATAATTACTTCCGTTAAGAATAAATGCGTGATAGATTTATTCAGGTTATATTAAATAAATGGGCTTACGTTGGCACCGAGCGAAGTGGTCTCTTGTAATAGCAGTTCGCTGTCGGTGCCACGTGATTCCTTATTCTTAAGAATGGAGCGCGACCGAGAGTCGCCTTCTAACGGCCACCCACTTCCACTTCTCTTGTTCCCATTCTTACCTGAAATATTAGTAATAAGAGTATTGTTAGATTTTCAACTAGTACTGTTTTCATATTTAGTCGGTGATACCTCGGTGAGTCGGTGATGATGATCATTTGTAATATCTTTGTCTTCATTGTCTGCATTGTTTCGGACGAAATGGAGTAAGTAATTCGTGAGAACTAAATCTTATAACTTCGTAACATCTATTTCATTAGTGTGGAAATGTCTTTGCGTGTAATTTTTGCATTTTTTTTTGCAATATCTAACCGATAACTTTAGTTACCATGGTAATATGCAATATTATAGTCTTCAGGGACTATAATATCGCATATAGGCTAGGACTTGACACGCATTTCGTGTGTATTGTGTATAAGCTCACCGAAGAGGATGTGATGATTAATGATCCTCGTTGCAATTCCTCTTGGTGGTCTCCTCTCCTCCTCCGGCCATTCCTGCAAAGGAATAACTTTCCTAAACGGGCCTATCTTCAATACTTCGTTATACCTACCATCGTCGTAACGTTCGGCATGCATTTCCCATCATCTACCAATTTATGTACTACACCGTGCAAGTAACAAACGAAGAGCATTGACACATGACAGGAGCAGTTACGTGCCTTGTTAGTAGTACTACGTAAGTCACTACGAGTGCTACGAGACGTTGGGTACTCCCGTGCAGACGCGAGTAACGGCGGAGGCGGCGACTGACCTGCTGAAACCGCGCTTTTCTGTGTTTGGGCTTGGTATCGTCTGGGGATAGGCCGGCGGCCGGGGGCGCCTCGTCTGCCTGTAGCGGAAGGCACGCAAGGGCCGCTTCGGCGCCCGCGACTGCGCCCTCGGCATCCCCCAGGCTGCCTCTCGAGCCACGCGGCGACCCTTCGCCCTGCGAATCTTTCGCACACAATACGTCCCCCGAGGCGCTCTTGCGCACACCGTTAAAGTCCGTAGAT
>DWGW01000254.1:0-16935 GCA_018247775.1 Udranomia orcinus
GATTAGCATTCCAATTAGATATTCCTTTATCTCTAAGTAGAATAACTTGGCTATTGTTATAAGCTATTGATAAATCCGCAAATTCTCTTTAGGTTACACCCTAAATTCGCAAACTCAGTGCATTTAGGCCCAATTTAGTTAGGTATTATATGAATAAGCTCGCTATATCATTTTTAATATATTTGTAATGATTTATATATACATTACTATTTTCAGAGCTGGAAGTTCTCCGTCTAATAATATTCTTGTTGGGTAAGTTCGGCATCTCCGTGGTATTCACGTCTCTGTACCTGTTCACTTCGGAGCTGTACCCGACCGAGTACAGGCACACCTTCCTGGCCTTCTCCTCCATGGTGGGCCGCATCGGCTCCATCACGGCGCCCTTGACACCAGTTTTGGTTCGTACTCATTATCATATCTCTAATTTACTTTATATCTTAACCTTCTACTTATCATTTATTAGCGGACGCTGATAAATTCGATTATTTGAAAGATTATTCTGATAATTGTATTATTATTCTATGATATCTTGTTTTCCATCCTAAACTACGTTTCTATGTCTTTCACAGCATACATAATAGTAAATATGCTGCTGTGATTCCGAACGACGATTGCTAATTACGACTACTATGCTACGAAATGATTTTTTCTTGTTATTTATATTCTTCTTTTTTTATTTTACTTTTGTTTAGTTTAATGTTATGAACCGCTGGTCAAAGTTTTATATTTACATCAACTTCCTCCTCCTCATTATTAAATGAAAAAAGGTTGTAAATTATAATGAAAGCAACAAATGTCTTACAGATGGAATACTGGCATGGGATCCCTTCAATAATGTTCGGTGGCATGGGGCTTCTGGCCGGACTGCTGGTGCTGACGCAGCCGGAGACGCTGGGTACCAAGATGCCTGACACCCTGGCCGAGGCGGAGGCTCTCGGAACACCAGAATCTAAGATACAGAAAACATGATAAAAAACTTTTGATCTTCATTAGATTTAAGCTCTCTTACTTTATGGACTAAATTATGCTGTGATGTCGAAGAATTTGAAAGTGTATGAATCATTGATTCATCGAAACAACGCTTTGCTTCAATTGATAATATGTGTTGTGGGGTTACTAATTTGTTTTACAGCGATTACTTTATGTACTAGTGTTGATATTAATGTTATTTAAATCATTTAATTATCTGATATGATGTTTTATTTCAAGTAGAATTTTATAAATCTTAAATATATAATGTTGATCTATAACTTTCTACTATTAGAGGACAGCATAGATAGAGAACAGAAGATCGTTTTTGTATAATAAAAATTGTTATTTACAAAATGAAAAAAGATAACGCGCAATAAACATGATGATAAATTACAACTGATTAGGATATTTAAGTAAACTCTATTGTCTTTTTTTCAAGTTTACTTCGATCAAGGTATTTTTGAGAGGGGGTAAGAATTTGATGCCTTTTAAAATTTTAAATTGAAAAAAAAATTATATGTAAGGCGTGCGTATCTTAGATGACAATAGAAAGGTTTCATCAATATATAAGTATGCTTAAATATTAAAGTCTCACCTGTGCTATTTTCTATCAGCTTTGCATAAAGATTATAAATAAGGCTTCAGTTTAGCTTTTATGGTAACCACTGTATCTCTTTGTATGCATTTCACATAGACAAGCTGTCAAACAAAATGACGAATGAAATTGTTAAAGACTGGAGTCGCTTCGAATTGATTTTGATGATTGCAAGAAATATATAAGCCAATTATTTACCTTAAGTGATAAATCTCGAACGTAAAGAATTGTATGGAGTACACCTTACGATGTTCTTAGAGAAATGCCAGCAGATAAGCGACTGTTAATCCGGATGTGGGTTTCAAAAAGACATCTCGTATGTCATACGTCTCGATGTCTGCGATACGTCTCTGACATCATTGTTATCATTCATAGTAAATAATAACTTAAATTTAATTTAGTACATCTGCATGATTAATAATACGGGCGTCCACTGAAACAGAGTTAATGCAATTGATGTTTATATCTTTAAGCATGGAAACTTAACGTACGTTTAGTTGTAGCTAAGTTGTTAGTTCATAAAAGCACTTGTAACTTTTTGTACGGCACGTCCGACCAGAGAGATAGAGAGAGAGACCATTGTCTTTCCACAGGAGGAAAAGTTTGCAGCATTTTCCACTATATTACTCCAATAAAGGTTGGTGAAATTAGTTGCATTCTATAAGCCTTACACTCTTTAATATCTTCAAGTTTTGGATGACATAGTTGGACTCGACACCAACTTAAACATCAACCCGGATTACCGTGCGTAGTTGCGACCGCCCGAAGCACGGAAGTAGCATGGCATGATACCTACCATCTAATTCGTCTTCTATAAATTATATAACAACGACAAGCGTCGCCGGCCAATGTAATTTATAGACACTAATCGTCTACATGCTGACCTTATATAGTATTTTATCCTTGATAAAGGTAATATAAAAATATAATTTCAAATGGAAAAATAATAACAAATAACAATCAATCAAGTAAAAATAGGAGTAAACCATTTAATTATTCATCGTTACCGATATCGACTGTGATTAGATGCAGATAAATTGAATTTATTTACATGTACTTTCTCCAAGTAGGGCTTGTCGTAATTTATGAAAACTATCGATACTTTAAAAAGTATATTCCTTTTATTGTTGAAATATGCATTTTAATAGCATAATAATAGCTGTACTTTTAATGTGTAATGTAAGTTGTTTATAAATTATACACATAATATTAAGAAAGTATTCACTACGGCAAACAGATTCATCTACAAAAAATAAGTACTCGTAGAAAGAGCCCATTTGAAATTGTAATATTGGATGATATGAAATTACTGCTATGCTATGGTATTATTGGGATTATTTATATGAAGACCGATCCTCTACCGATACTAACAACCGAAGCACAAAAATCTTACAACTTACTAAGGTTAAAAATGCTACAATGCAACTGCATTGTTAAAATTCCTACTATCGAACGTGCAAATAGCTGAAGATACGATGAATTTTGAACATACATATACATACATACGCGAAAATTGCTGTTTCGAGTGGAAACTGTTTATTATAAATTAATATAATATGATTACCACAAATTTTGAACGATAATACTTTGGACAAAGACTTTAAAATAATTATTTTCGTATAAAAGTAACGTAATATCAGAGCAGTACTTGATGTAACTTCCCACCCCTAGTTCCCCTATCGCAACAAGACAAAAATATTTCGCACGTACCTAAAAGGCAACATTAAGTTGAGCAATTTATTGCAGACACTCGAAGAAGCTTTGGAGCTGCAGACGTCGCAAACACCGTCCGTTGCAGTACTGTTAAATAAACTGAAATGGCAAGTAGCCATGAAGGAGATCCAGCTTCCCCAACAGATACAAAGGAGAGCATGGCGAATGGAAAAGATAGTCCGGCAGATAGGCCAATAGATTTGGACGATGTTCTCGTGAATGAGCTGGGGCAGTTCGGGTGGTTCCAGCTAAGAAATATTCTGCTGGTCGCCATCCCGACTATAATGTCGGCTTTCATGAGCGAATTCATCTTCTCGGCAGCGGCGATCCCTCATAGGTATACTTTGGAATATTTAGAAATAACTGGTTCATATTATTTTTTAAGTTTTGAAAAAGAGATATTTTCACTTGAGATTGACTTCTGTAAAGTTGATCATGCCACTTTACATAATTTTTATATTATTACATCAAATAATGATATTTATTTTCAGTGAAATCTTTGGAGAATTACTGGAGACTCATTTTAAAACATATTTATGTATATATTATTTTAGTCTACTGATTAAGCTGCAATTGGTCTGTCAGCCAGTGAATTTGTGTTATCTAAAATAAAATAAAATAAAATAAATTGCTAAAATTATTTTTTGTTTCAGATGTCAAATTCCAGAGTGTGGAGAAGACGGGAAACGTTTCGAATTCGAACCTGAATGGATCCTGAACGCTATTCCACAATCAGGCTCTAATTTTGCCAGCTGTGAGCGATTCTCCCCTCGAACGAGTACTATTAACGGAAGTCTTGATTATTGTCCCGCGTATCTGTTCGACCAGACAACTAGAATAGCTTGTGATGGTTTTGTTTATGCACGAGACAATTCCGTTGTTTATGATGTGAGTTTTCATTTCAATTTGAAAATTACATTTTTGATACAGTAGTTAAAAAAGGAGCAAAAATGTTACAAACGATCGTAAAATTTCTACTTCATATGATTAAAACAATAACATCCATTGTCTGTATCTTGTAAAAAAGGTAAATCAAGTAGCACACAAAGTACTTGTAAATAAAAAGAACGCGTATATGTTTGTGTGAATTCAAAAAGGTTGCTTTGGTTTTATGTTATAACCTTAATTTTTATGTTTTAGTTTGATCTGGGATGCCAGGAATGGCTGCGGGCTCTCGCTGGCACGCTCAACAGCGTCGGCACACTACTGGTGCTGCCGATTACGGGCTACATTTCAGACAGATTTGGAAGACGCGTTGCCCTCGTCATCAGCATCTTCAACCTCGCTCTCATTGGATTAATCAGAGCCTTTTCTGTCAACTACCCTATGTATCTCGTGTTTCAAATCCTCCAAACTACATTGGGTGCAGGAACTTTCAGCTCTGCGTATATTTTTGGTATGTATATATTGTATTTTTATATTATAAGAGTAGGCCACTGGATCTAAAATAATTTCAAATAATATCTCTCACCACACATTCATTGAATAAAATTTCTCTTTCATAATATGTACATTGCTACCCCCTGAGCACTCCTCAGCTGCTGATATTCTTACCTCTATTATCAATGATCACTTCAAATATCTTTAAATCTTGTATACGTTTTTTCTTATACATTGCATTTAATATAACAATATCCTATTTTTTACAGCTGCAGAATTGGTCGGACCAAAATACAGAGTAGTCACCAGCGCCACGTCAACATCTATGTTCGCTGTCGGCCAAGTGATACTTGGCGGCGTGGCTTGGCTCATCCGACCGTGGCGGTACATGATACTAGCACTCCATATTCCGTGCTTCTTGATCGTTTCTTACTACTGGATCCTGTCGGAGAGTATCCGATGGCTACTAACGAAAAGACGGTACGATGAAGCAAGAGTAGTGTTGGAGAAGGTGGCAAAAGTTAACGGAAAACAGATAAGTGAAAAGTCGATGGCAGCGTTGCTGACTCCGCCCGCGCCACCAGAAAATACTCAGGTGATAATATTTTTTATAGAAAAAGTGATTAGAAATAAGGGAGCTACGAATATGATGCTCTATAAAGTTTAAAAGTTTGTTATTTTAATTATTTACATAATGTTACAATATCGTATAAAATTCTTATTACAAAGAACTAGTGCGATGCGAGCACGTCACTAATAGTTAATATAGCATATATCAGCGTCCCAAAAATTAAATACATACTTTTATTCCGTGATTTTTTTCCTTCAGTAATCTCCATCAATTATAAACAATGCTAGGCGCATAACTGTACAATCCAATTATTACAAAAACTATGCATTTTTGTGAAGTCATGTTTAAATTCTCATTCTTGTTAACGTTTTAGCCTGAATCCCAAGAAGACAACTCCGGGCTAGTGAAGTCAATTATAAAATCACCCATTCTTTTGAGAAGGGTGTGCACGACTCCCATCTGGTGGATAACCACGACCTTCGTTTACTACGGCTTGTCCATCAACTCCACTAGTCTCTCGGACACCATGCACCTCAACTACATCCTCACTTGTGCCATCGAAATCCCTGGCTTCTACACGGCTGCGCTGGTCCTCAACAAAGTTGGAAGAAAAATGACTTTGTCCGTGGGATTCTTCTTAAGCGCTGCGTGTAACATAGCATTCGCTTTCATACCTAAAGGTACGTGCTACTTGTCATACTAATCATTTTTATTTTCGTTGACAAACTTAAGTATTTCATTATGTCCATACAGAGTATATACAGTAATTTTCTTAACTCCTCCAACTAAGCTCCAAGACTTGCGTTATGACTTGTCGAAACCACGGTCTTTCAATCGTAAAGTGCGACATCCTATCAAGATCGGCCATATGTCATATATTGCCAGTATTTCTACTCAGTACTTATATAAATACGCAAATACATTATTTGAACTAGAATGAGGCGTTATAGCCTTGCTGTTATACCGCAAAAATACAAGTGTGTCTTCCGCCGAAGCTCTATAGAATTCCATCCATCACTATAATATATCACTGATAAAAGTGAATGTAAAACATATGACTCATGCTTTTAAAATCATCATAAATTATTAATTATTGTGATATTTAGCTAATTGTTATTACGGGATTGGTCGGAATTAACTATGATTAGATTAAACGGTTATCCGGTTATATAATTGCAATCACGTACCTTAATTTACTTTGGTTGCTATGGCCAACATCGCAACTATGTACGAGTATACTATAAGATTACTCTGCAGTTGAAGATGCTACAAAGGCAATATTTTCCAAATGTTCAAGTAGTTCTGCATACATTATTTCAACAATTTCAGTAAAAATATAGGTATATATAATTTTACGCTACACAGTTTTCTAAATTAAACATTCGTCTTATTATATAGTATGTAGTCACCAACACTAAAACAGATCTGAAATAAAATTTCTAACGTGAAACTACTTCCAGAACTGACTGTTCTGCGGCTGGTGGTGTACTTATTGGGCAAGTTCGGTATCTCGGGCGTGTTCACGTCGCTGTACCTGTTCACGTCGGAGCTGTACCCGACCGTGTACCGCCACAGCCTGCTCGCCTTCTCCTCTATGATCGGCCGCATCGGATCCATCACGGCACCGCTTACTCCTGTCTTGGTTTGTATATCTTCAACGTTACTAGCTTAGTGATTTTTCAATATTTTAAAGGTATAGTAAGTTTTCTATATCCTTTAAAATACTATTATAGAATTTTCCAAAAAAATGTTCAATAATAGAAATTATAAGTATAATCGACGCGGAGCGATTTAATTACAAATTCTACATATCATGCAATATTATATTATTCTTGCAGATGGACTACTGGCATGGAATCCCATCCCTCATGTTCGGATTCATGGGACTGTTATCTGGAGTCCTGGTCCTCACGCAGCCGGAGACCCTCGGCACCAAGATGCCGGACACCCTCGCCGAAGCAGAGGCTCTCGGAAGAACAGACACCAAGAAACAAACTAACTGATCTGAAGCATTTTTTGATTTTGTGCAATTCTATACTGATTTTGGGCTTAGCTAACTGTGATATTGGTTGAGATATGTAGCCAGCAATCCAGCTACAACTAGAGAGCAAGTCTGCAGCTACCTCCATCGTGCTGCTGCAAGACTGCGTGTGTTTAATAATCATAAGGTATTTAATGTAAGGTGTAACTCTCATGAATTTTAACAATCTTTTTATTAAATATATTTTATTCACAATATAACAATGCTATTAAGTTATTAGTACTTAAAATTAGACGTAAAAAATTACTGTAAAAAACAGGATATAACAACATTCGCACTAGGCATAATTGGTAATTTTATATTAAATATTAATATTACGATTAACAACAGAGACAACACATACAACTTTGACATAATTACGTTATAAGAAAAAAAAATACATTAATATTTAAATTTGGGTTATAAGTACGTCACAGAATTTGTTGTTAGTGTGCCACTTCACATGGCTATTTGTATTTGCGAATTCGGCATATTCAGCTAACAATATCCATGTGTGGCACAGTGTAACAATAACATTTGCTCTTATTTGCCTATTCAATATATGAAGTGTCTGAATCTGCCCACCACCCAATAACAGACACAAATATCCACGTGAAATGCCACCCTTATTATAAAATATATATTATAAAAGTACACAAGTGCCGTAACCGCATAGAATGCTCGGAGGTAACTCTTGATCAAGAGATGGAATCCTTCATTCATCTTCTTTTGATGAAATTGTAAATAATGGAATAAATAACACAGCTGTTTAAATTTAAACTTATACATTAACCAATAATGATATGGAAATTATTTCTCACAAACTAAGATGACGCATTCAAAATTGTTTTAGGATGAATAATAAATGTATACTGACTTATGGTGCCTGAATTTATATATTACATTGTAAATATTTAGATATAGGTGTACAATAATAAAAATAAATATATAACAGTTAAATTAGTTTCTCATTCATATTATAATAAAAGTTTATTAGTTTGTTATTTCCGTTTCAGCGGCATTAGTAATAGCAATTTGTTTATTATATTTGAAGTATAAACGATCTACATAATTTTTCTTCATCAAAATCTAGTGGAAAAATATCTTTATCAAAACAATCAATAACTTTATTAATATGATTTATATGGTCCAGGAATGTTCACAAATGATAAAAAATCATACACTTTCAACTAAGTAAGCTTACCTGATATCCTATTTTACAAAAAAGTACTCGTACTATCAACAAAATTCCGCACGTTCCATAATTCCGTACCAAAGCATTCTTCTTGCCGAGAAACAGTATATTTGTATTCGAGTTTGGACTAGTTACTATTTTGCTTACAATCGTAAATAACGGAAGTGATTTGGATAAACATTTAAAATAACATATGTTTAAATATCTGGGATCTTTATATGCTAGAAATAGAGTACATTGTATATATTTTTTTGCTTTTAGAAGTAAAAAAATGTGAGTAGAAGCGAACAGATTCGAATTATTTTTTTAATAATCAGTCTCCTTTATTATATTTAACTCCTACATAAATAAATATCACACTATTATGGCATACAAAATCACATTATTCAAATAAGCAAGTCAATTAAAAGTCAAAATCGATATCATAATTATTATGATTGTGCAGGTATCGTATCAAGGACCATTGCCTATCGAAGATTAATGTTAATGCACCAATTGTAATCATGTGCTAATAAAAACCTTATCGTCCTTTAGGAATTTCGATTTTCATGTAAGCTTCTTTGTAATATACATATGTATAATATACAACGTACGTTAAATGAATGTTTTAATCAAATGCTTTTAGCGTGCATTTCTTTAAACGCAATTTTTTTAAACACACGACGTGAGCATACGATTAAACTTGCATATTTATAGACGATAATATGGCGCAACGCATACACGTATGTTCAAGCAGCTTTTGTAAATTTATATTTCTGGATTAAATAATATCTACACAATTATATATAAATCTTAACACAGCAAGACACGTAGTATTTTGTAAATGAGGTTATATTACATTTATACATTTAGCAATAAAGTTAAATTATATTGTTAAGCGGAAAATATACATTTTACAATTCATAGTTAATTTACACCAGCGTCTTATAAGACGTTCAAAGCACACGAGATTTCACTAGTATGTATGTTTAAGTCAAATGCAGTATTAGGAGTGTTTTCATGTCAATTAACCACTAGGAGTTTTTAAACACAATTCCCCGAAAGTTTGGAGGTAGCGGGTGATACTGAAGGATCACCCGCTACCTCCAAACTATTATGAAGATAATCTGCGACTGAACGACGGGCAAAATCGATTTATGTCCATTGCATATCATGTTTGGTCGCTACTTCATTTTTGGTATTTTAATCGTCCTAAAAAACGATATCTCTCTTCTGAGACACCTCAAATGGACACAATCACTGTTTTTACTTATATAATGAAACGTAGTATCACGAAGCAGCCACCTGATTATCAGGCTCTTCGTCGAGTCTCTCAGCGTCTACCACACGATCCGGCAAGGCACTCCGGCTCGTGTCCGGCAATAAGAGAGCTAGAAATGCCGGACCCAGCGCCGCCACCGCAAACACTAGGCTGGGCAGTCCCGACATGTATTTCTCCTGAAATAAAAGTCTTCGTCAGTTGGAGTTGGAGTAGTTTTATACTGATTTTTCTTCATTATTTTTTTAGCATTTGAATAAATATACGAAAGAGACTAAAGTTTTAGACTCTCAGACTCTCCTTACTTTGTTTTTCTTTAAGTAAAGAGTCACGTGAATACAGCAACAATTAGGATCTGTTTAATCATTCTCGGCCCACTAAAGAAAGTCATTCACCCATAACAATAAATTCTACGTCTAAGCTCTGCTCATAAGCAATCAATCGAAACATAATAAATAAAAACAAAAATGTTGAAACTAATTTAAAACTTGCTGTCATAATACTTACTAATAAAGGAGCCTGGGACGCTAGCACTGAGCCCAGTCTACCCACAGTGGTGGCAATGTTGGTGAGTGAATTTCGGGAAGTGGTGGGGAACACCTCCAGCGCCACAACGTGCACTGAGAAGATGCCGTAGCTGCTGCACATCTTGCCCGCCAAGTAGAACAAGATTGACGCCCACCAGATTGCTAGATATAATAAAATAAAGAAGTTAATAGAACGATGATATGTGTAAGAAAATGAAACAATGTATGGAGACTAACAAATTATGGTTTACAAATATGGTTAACTAACCTAACCAGTGGTTACGTATTGAAGTAATGATAGAGCATTAAAGAAATACATATATAATTTCAGAAGAATTCTTATATTCCTTAGAAGTTTTCCAGTCACCTAATCATTTATTATTTAAAATTTGATTGCTGACTCTTTGGCTAAAATCGGTGACTCACTTTTGGGGACGAACGCGGAGGCTGTGAAGAACAGCGCGCAGAGGCAGTACGCGACGCAGATGGGCGCCTTCCTCCCGAAGCGAGTGAGGGTCAGCGCCGTGACCACGCGGGTGGGCACCGCCACCAGCATCATGGCGGAGTAGTTCAGGTACTTGTTGCCGGAGATGCTCGCCGAGTTGATGATGGCACCGTTGTACACGAACATGCAGCAGAAGAAGCAGGCCGCGATGAGTGCCACGCGCAGCACTATCTTCTTTGAGCGCAGCACGGAGAGAATTTGGGGCGTCTCGCTGGATGTGGGTTGGCCTGTCTGCAAGAGAGGAGTTCAACGTATTGTAGTAAAGAAGCATAAGTAAATATAATAAAAATAGAACTCAAAATTGTTGTTAAACATATGTGTATTTAATTATCCCTTGATGATTATATACTTTTTTTAATAAGTGTAAATATAATTCTAAATTAAATAATTCACAATTTTATAATTCGATTCTAATAGTACTTCCGTTACTAAGTGCTATATTACGCAATGGCATTTAACACTGTGTGAAATACATTAAACTTTAAATGGTCAAACAAAATTAACATACTTTGTCACATAAACTTTACATTGTGATCCCAATTATCGACATTATGTGAGGATTTTGCGAGGATACGACACTATCAATTATGTATTGATCAAGTTAGCGTGATGTTTGTGTAATGTATATAAATATTTATTTTATGGCGACTCTTTTTTCATATCCAGTACCTATGTAACATTTAATAGGATCGTTTAGTAGTAGTGTTCGCGCCTTTTGAGGGACTTAATAAAAGAGGATAAATCAGGTATTTGACTAGATATGGCACGTTTTACTCGTTTAACTTCGATCAAATTATATTATCTGAGGTTGTCTAAAAATCTATATTATAGATATTTAAATCCTGTTTGTCCTTTGACTCCTTCATTTAAATAAATACCAGTCAGCTATAGTTTCAATATCAATATACAATACCTGAGTCTTACTCCTCTCCTCGCTAATTCCATCCAGCATAGCTCTGGCCTTGTTGGACAACGTGATGTTGTTGATCTTGGCCACCTTGTTTAGCACCCTGACCGCCTCGTCTCTTCTGTCGTGAGCCAGCAGCCAGCGCACACCCTCGTCGACTAGAAATATGTAGAACACCTAAATTGAACACAAGAAACATATAAACAAGTTTAAGCTTAGTCGGAAGTAGTTAAAAATTTTAGAATTAAGTTAAATGCATGAAAACGGTGATTTGTATAATATTTATTTATATACATATGGATTTACGGTGTACTGTGGTACGGTAATGGTGTAACCATTTTATTGATTTAATAAATTTGAATCGTAATTATAAGGCATACACATATAGGATATATCGTATGTACGTATATTTGTTTAGGCGCTGGAGTTTATCCACATCAATCCAAACTCCTATGCTAGGACTGTGATTCTCGTTACAGTTGGTAACAAATATCAATGAACAGTACTGGAATTTACAGGTGGATTGCACTTCTGGTATAATATAATATATAAATGTAGTTCCTATATTATATAAATGTCAGTCTATTAACTAGCACATTTTCCGGCCAATACAAATCCAAACTAATCCAATCCATATGTTACTAAGACTTACCACAACTAAAAGCGGTGCATATATGGCGCGCATCATGTACCTCCAATAGGGCACTTTCCACGCGATGAGGCCGAAGAATGCGCCCCCGAAACTGGACAGGAAATCCAGAATGCACGAGTACATCACCCTGCTGTTCTGGCTCACTGCTTCTAACGCTGAAAATGTATTAACATATAAATAAATAAATAATTACCTACACCATAATCATTAAAGAACGAGGTTTAGAGATAGCGATTGTGGTTTAGGACAGGTGGCAGATTTACCTACAAGATAATTTAATCACTCATCCTTGAAAATATTTCCAAAGCTTTTTGGAGCAGATATAAGATTGTGTTATAATAAACATTATTTTCTAATAACCATTTATGCCATCCATATGGTCTGAGATGATGCCTCCTGTATCCGTTTAAGGGAGATCACAAACAAATTTCTTACGTAACATTAACTATTGTTATCTAGCGTTGTAACTGCTCCTGGCTTTATTGGCGTCACGTCATCCTCATGTGCCACGCCGACGATCACCGGTCACGACATACCAATATCACTCACTGTTTGTATATGTAGATGATATATAACAAAGAAAGCAGCATTTGTAACAATGTTGTGCTCACTCGCTCGTGACTTTGCTTACATAGATTTGAGTAAAATACGATTATTTTTTATAGTATCTAGTGACGCACACAAACATATATCTAACTATAAGTCTGTCCTTGTGACTCAAAATTGTATCCTCTAAAGTTGAGTCAAAATAATAACGACTGTCCAAATAAACCATTATGGATGTCTCTTTTCATATGCAAACGAGGCAGGATGACTAATTGTTAAAAACAACAATTCGCAGTAACTTACATAAAACCATGGAAGCATTTCCATACCCCAGCGCCGTTTCTAAGAATTCTAGCACAAGCAGAGTCCAATAATCCATAGCGAAAGACTTCAGCAACCCCGCCATGGCCACCATTAACGGTGTTCCCACTATGATCACCTTTCTTCCGTATCTGTCAACAGAAGATGAGATTCAAAGTGAATGAAATAAATAATATAATTATGGTTTCGACACTTAGCTCCCTGACACATTAGTATAGACAAGTTTCGTAAAAAACACGCTAATATAAAAGTTAATATAAATTTAAATGTTGTAAAAAATGGCACACCAAATTTTTAATAAATTGTTTTTGCGATTCCGGAGTTAGGAGGACCCTACTTTACAGAATTAAATGCACAGAGAAACAATTCAGATAACAACTTTTGGCATGGCTTCGTAAATTTGGTTTTCTTTGTTGCATCAATGAAGTGCAATGAACTGGTGCAAGACACAACAAAGAAATCAGTAAAAAACTTAGACAAACACGATGACTCAGCTGTGAATGAAACAGCTGAGGATAAAAGTTGTGAACAAAAAGTTAGATGAGTTGAAGAAACCCCTAAAAACATTATAGTAGAGCATCAACAGGTTGCTGGAATTAAGATTAATAGACCCACGCTCGCACTCTGTGTCACGGATATGGAATTGGATTGATTACTTTTACAGGAAACGAAGGAGTACTACCTGTCTGATATAAATCCGGAGAGAATGAAGGAGAACACTAGGCCAAGATTGTGGACGGTACCGATGAGAGTTCGCTTCCACGGTTGGCAGCCCAAGTCGAACTGGAAAAATAAAATAGATATATTATTTTAGTGCATGAAAAAAATAGGATGGCATTATGGAAACCTCTGGTTTATAAGATCGCGAATTATCCCGCTTAATTTGTGTCATATCCTCATGACACAAGGATTCTATAAACCTTTATGACAGAACTGCTACTGCATTGCACGGCGATAGTAGCGGTTAATTATTGTCGAAGCCGGTATGGAAGAGTATTCCATGTCAACCCCTCATAATAAAACAGATGGTGTCCAGGAGTTCGGTATAAAAAGGGTTGCAACCAATATAATTATTATACTTTTTGTTGTTAAATATCCATTGAACCGTGGCGAAGTTAATTGGAAAAGATGTTTTGTGAAAACCTCATTGTTGTCTTCCGGGATGGCGAGCTTAGCTTTGTGTGGAGAAGGAAACTATTACCATAGCAATACGATTGCGATGCGTGTGTTTACGGAAAACCGCGACTCATTCAAACAATTGAACTGTCTCAATTGTGATCACTTGTTGACACGTACACAAGACTTGTAACCGTCGAGTTTCTTCTACGTATGTATGGTTACACGCGCTGAGTGATTCATAAACTTTTGTTTAATTTATTGTTTTTGTTAGTTTTCACCTACGTGTCTTAGCGAATTTAATTTGAGTTTGGACTCGGACATGATGTAATTTTTTTAACTTTTTATAATGATCATCATCAACCGTTTTATTACTGAAAGTATTATAGCTCTCGCAAACATTTTTTATTAAGTGGTTAACTTTATATGTGTTACCTCTTCATTTAGTTACATAAATTGTTAAAGGGTTTGCGTGAAATTATAAATAATTTTTTCCACATAAAAAACTATTTAATATTGATTGATTTTTTGATCATTTTTTAATTTGATTGATTTGAGCATCTATTCGTATAAAATATTGTGGTCTTAAAAATTACGTGTTGTTTCAAAAAAATAAATCACCTGCGGTCGGCGCCTCAGGCAGAAACCTATGCCCACTACGTAATTTATCTCACGATTATGGTATTTTATCAACAAGAATTCATTAAACACAGATCAAGATACACAATGGATTTACCAGAGCCGTGTCACGAGCGTATACCTTATTGTAGACATTCCTTTATTAATGTATCCAACGAACTTGTTTGATCTCCAATTATATCATTAGAATCTATTTTTTTAATTATTCATATTTGCAGTATTTCCGTATTTTTAACTATCCGTATGCAGTTTAAAAAAATGTAATAGAATCACTGATTGTGTTATCTCCAAATGACGTATCTTTAACGTGATGTAAGTAATGATAGCCTATAGTCGGTGTATTGTTACTAGACCTCACAAACCCACAATTTAGGCTATTTGTACTTCCTATATCTATGATATCTACGGAACTATGTTGGATTTAATAACATTATTTCTTTACCCCAAACTTAACATTATTGATGACGATTATTCAAGTAAAAAAGTATTTTTTTTTAACAAAGCGGTAAAATGGAACATTAGTCTTTCCTGCATGGAAAGTATTATTCTCAAAGTAAATAATTGTGTAAGTATGAAAATACTACTTTTAATGAACTACTTGGAGCTTGATTGGAGGATGTTTACTATTATTTTTTGTGATATACCTTAAATTCTTGACATAATTTAAAATTGATTTAAAAGTTCATTAATTTTTGTTTCCCTGATTGTGGTTAATTTCTTTAATAATAAAAGATTTATTAGACCATTACAATAACAACGTAATGCATTAATTTGGATGGCATATCACAAACGGACTACTTGATCGTAACATATGTAGATAGGAATGTCGGTTTACCGGCTACGTTTGAAAGGTATATTTGTGTCTTCGTCAGTGGTGGTATTGTACTGACTGAATTTAAATCGAATTTGTTAATGACGAATCATGCACTTCTGCCTAATGTAGAATTCGTAACAACCGAATAATATTTTAAAATAGATATAATGACGGTGAAAAACGTTTCTGGTACAATAACCTCTCGTGTGTTCTATCTAGCATGAGTCGGTGACGGTCATTGTCAGGGCCGCAGCGTTGATTCGGCGTTACGCCTCGCTCACTCATTGATGCTGTGTAAACACCAATACATGTCATGTGAATAACACTTCAATTATTTAAATCGTTGGACAAACCTAGGACTTTTCAAAGGGTAATTCGAAATGATGGAAAGTGAAATAACAGTCCGTAACGACTTATTCTCATGATCAGTTCATTCATATGATTCATCTTTATATGATATTATGTTATAAAATATAAAATTACGTGAGCATAAAACCCCGTATAGCAGAAGGTATTTTTAACCAGTTGCTGTTCAAGAAATTAAATGCCTGACTTACCTCTGCGACAATACTGTTAGAGTCCTCATACACGACGCTTTCACAGGGAATGATTTCATCGTGAACGAAGTGCTCCGCTGTACATCTCGCGTGAGCTGCAGCTGCAGTCTGGTTCCACTGCTGCTGCAGCACGGAGACATTGTGGGGGTCAATGCTATACGGGGCTAATCGATGGCACGTCTTGGTCTGGTTTTCCAGCGCAAAGCTCGTCCACGATGCATTGTAACGACTGTCTAATGCTTCGCACTCCGGAACTCTACATCTGTGTAATAAACAGAAAATATTTATAATCATTAAAGTCCAAACAAAAAAAGACTGTTTGGGGATGTTAACCATCTACGATAGACCAAACCTTATGGATTTGTTGTAAACATTTGCAGAGTTAAAAGTATTAAAATACTTTTTATAAGTTGTTTTATACATTCATTAAAAATTATCTGCCTCTTTATAAGGCGTTTATACACTCTATTTTCAAATATTCTAATTGTTTTACTGTTGTATTTTAGTCTTAGCTCATTTTAAAAGCTGTATACATTAAACGAATATGCAACTATATAGAAACACGGCAGTATTTTTTTTTTTAAACGTCAGGAAATCCCCACGGATACCCTACTGCCACGGAGCCGGCAGCAGGGTTATGTGGGACT
>DWGW01000255.1:0-16926 GCA_018247775.1 Udranomia orcinus
TCTGTAATAGACCAGCCATACATAAAACATAAGCGTACAGTCACAGCAGACTTGCAATAAATTTCTCCAGCGAGAATCTCGACGGATGCACTATCATTGACGGCCGGTAAAACGTGAAACGACTTAAATATACACATAACCGTACCTATAATTTTAAATTTCGTACAAGAATTCGCGTTCATCGCAACACAAAAAAGGAAAAAACATACATAGATATTTGGTATAGCATTGTTTTTATTTTGAACACAGAAATAACAACCAACGACCATATTTGATAATTATTAGAAAGCGGCACTTTGACAGTGGGTCAAATGTTTCGAGTCTGTTATCACTTCGCATTATCTTCAATTTATATAAGTAGCACCTTATTAAAGCAGGTGCGTGAGATGACATCCAAACTACAGTTAGAAACGACCGGGTCACCTGTATTCGAGATTGTCGGACAAACTGCTAACACACTTCCATACCGGATAGGTGTGGACTAACTTGTATCTCGACACGGTGCAACTGAGCGTTCTTAAAATAACGTAATTAACGTGCAAACTTGCATTCGTTTCTATTAGAAAGTAGTCGTAATTTGCTTGTATTTGGAAATAAATACAACGGAGTTTACTCTTTTAAATAGGCTGTTAATTATTAGGTAATAGGTGATCTCGGTCAATTACTTTAATGGACATCCTCCAATTAAACACTTATTGGACGTCTTCTCAAAAATGCACCGTGAGTCGTAGCAGTCCGCTTTCTATGAACGTCTCCAACTAAACAGACAATCAATCCGCGCGAATCACTCATCAGAACACTTTCTAATCAACCTCCGCTGAGAGCGTACGACTAAATTAAACTCATTACAAGCTATTAAAGCTAAATATTTGTTTTTCAGAATGGAGCGGAAAGCAGCAGGTTGGGTGCTTCTGGCGTTGATCAGCTCGACAACTATTATCCACACGTTCGCGTACCCACAACATCATGCCCTTATCTCACAAGTAAGTCTCTATGAATCTTCATCTCATCTGATTCTGGATTATATCTCTTGATTGACGCTGGCCCAGTGAGAATTTATATGTGTAAAAAATTGCAATCATTATGAGTTCACCAAAATACCACTTTTTGCTTCAGACCCTTTAAGCCTTAGAATCGTTGTAAAATTAAAAGAATCTCTTGGATTCAACCTTGGATCTAAGTGTCATACAATCAAATTTCAATAAAATTATGTTTTAATGTATTGCTCATAAGGTGATGTCTGGTCTCTTAATGAACCATTTTATCATTGATATTGTTTTATTCTTCCAGTCGACAAGCAATGTAAGAACACAAGTTCCCCAGTACTACAGCAATTCACAGCCTCATCAAGAACAAATTGAAGAGCGCAAATTTGCAGAAAAGTCGAATGCGCTCAAGAAGGTTGCGTTAGACGACCTGGACGATATACAGACCAATTCAATATCCGACAGCGGATTCTCATGGTCTAACATGCTTGGTAAGGATTAAAGTGTAGTTATACAATGATTCAAGTTCCAAAAAGTGCAACATGTAACCATTAACAGTCTGTTTTGGTAAAATTCGCAAGAAGCATTGTATTTCTTAGTTTTATTCGACATCGACCTGATAATTCCCATAACAAAAAATTAAATTTATAGGGACTACAATTTAATTTGTAGAATAATAACATTCAGTACGTAGGTAGTGTATTTAAAATTGGGTTTTACTTTTACTCTGGAGCTTTTTTTTATTCTTCTTTAGTCCAATAGAAAGAAAATTTATAAAACCTTAAGAACATAAGGTAAACAGTAAATTACGAAATTCTTTTAAAAAGATCTTCAAATGTTTCCTCAAATCCTTCCCAACAGCTGGGACAAGTAAATGCTTTTATAAACATTTAGTTAAATTCACCCCAAAATAAAAAATAAAAACTAAAAAAGTCTGAAATACTTACCTATAATTCCTATTCGTATACAAAAAAGTTGCAATGAAGTAAATGTTACATATCATTATAAAATCTCTAAAACAGGATACCCATCGACATTTCCAGGGATGATCATGCAAATGATCTTCAATCCTGGCGGCACTGGCCCCAACAAGAGCGACAACCTCGACACTGACACAGTATCACCATCACCGTGGGCAAACCTCTTCTCCATGGGGCTTAAAATATTGACAGCCATCCTGGGCGGAGGAGCCTCGGGCGACGGCATCGACAAAGTTGACAACGGGTCATCACCGATGCAGGTACCAGATGCGCACTTCACTCGCAATGCGCATGTTATTATCCACACGTTATTTAAAATCTTGTACATGGAAAAACAAGACTATATCCACTAGGTACCTTTTCCATACTGATCCACTAACATTGATTCTGTAGATACTCTCAATTTAGTCAATTTTCAAACACTCGGCAATGTATAAAGCACAGGTTTAACAACACATGTAGTATGAAAGTAGCAGGTATTTCATGTAGTTATTTTAGTTACCAATTATATTGTACTTACCTAAACTACCCATCACACCCGGAATACCTCAGGGAAGAAATCATCGAACCAACATATTATAGTCAAAGATAAATGAAACATCTAGAATACGACAAAAATGGAAAACATTTCTTAAATTGACACTGCAAATTCAACCAGTCCGGTTTTTGGTTTTTCTTTTTTTTTGCTATTTAAGCCAACAGTGAATCAAAATCCTACAAATCGAATGTCATCGATACGCAAAATACACAGAATTTCCTTGTAAAAATGCGATTTGAAATTATTTTGCCATCAAATGCCAAATCGACACTGCGTACGACCGTATTTGAAATAGAAGGCAATATCTGTATATTACTGTTACAAGTAGATATACACTAGTTGTATGCTTTATCTATGACTATCACTGAATACCTATTAGAAAATTTCCTCAAGGTACTCCTGCTCTTTAATGTAAATAGTAAATTTTGGTTACGGAGACGGTTTCGCTTCTCGCTTGCTTCAGGGTATATTGGCTGCGGTTCTGTCGACGGTGCTCGGTGCAAAAGACCCCGACCAGGTCGCCTCCATGGCAAAGCAGGCTGGAGAGGTACGCGGTATTCCCTTCCTCTTCCTTACATTTATTTAATAACTTACGCAGAACATGTAAAATACACAAACAGGTAACGAACGCTACATAAAACTTTGTAACATAATTGTTTTAGTTTATTAAAAGTAAAACACTAAATGATGAATTTGTGTAAGAAGAATTTTTAGAGTAATTTTTACTTTAAATCAGGTTAAAAACAATTTTAAATATGAACTTATAAAAATATCACTCCGAAAACCTCTCATAAAATTATGAGAACTACCAATAAATGTCGAAAGCAGAAGACATTTTCGTATATAACAGGAACATGTAATTTTTCATCTTTTAAACTTCATAAGTTTAAGTTGTGATTGTAATAACACATTCGTATATTATTGCAGTTCATTAACATCGTCGTGAACCTCCTGGATGCCCTCAAGACCTCATTCTCCCATCGGTCGCTAGCAGCGCGATCCATGGGCCGCAAGGACTCCGTCAGCGACGCCGCCATCGCAGGCATAGCTATGCTCAAGACTTACGTGAGGTCTTTCGGTACTAATGACGACAAGTGTCTTCAGAAGTACGTGTGCGACGCCAACAACGAGTGCTCCTCGGACATCGGACCCAAGAGCATTTTCTGTCAACTTGGAACGTACGTATGAACAGACTAACAAAATTCATAATTAAACGAATGAAATTTTTGTATACGGAAAACAACGAGCATAACGAATTAACTTTTTGTATATGAAAAACAACGAGCATAATGAAGCATATTACGATTTCCCTTGATATTTCTAACTAAGGATTTAAAAAAGAATCTAAATTAAGTCACGTAACGATCGACGCATTACTACACTAGCTCTAGATTAAAAATCTCATGTACGTTTTCACAAAGATACACTAGGTGAAAATAACTGAATATTCTTAGACCAAAATTTACCTGATAGAAAATAAGTAAAATATAAAATTGAAGAAACGGGTTAGGCCTCACCTAACGTTGGTACAAACGGGCATAAATGTAAATAGATACTTATCTTCCTGACCAACACAAGATCAAAATTATCTAAAACTCTCTAAACGAAGCCACAAAACTTACTTTTCTCTTTTGTTACAGGTACGCGACAAGCTTCGTGTTCGAAAGGCAATCTGCGGGAAGTTTCGACCAGTTTTACGAGGCCGGCCGCAGAGGGCGCTCTGGAATCGATTGCCGTCAAATCTATCTCGAGTGCAACGAAGTTTAAACACAACTACGTTAAATAATTATCGTTGCCAAAACACATCGGCTCATACCGGCAGAGAAACCGTCGAGTATTCAAATTCCACCTCGTAACATAAGAAACTATTCGGAAATTAATGAATGAAAGAAAAATTCTGATTTGGATGAAATCCGGAGGCACTTTAGTCAAAACTTTTTGTAAATGAACTGAATTTACTACTTACATTCCTCTTAGAAATTGTGCCCGCGGAAGATAATAAATTAAATTGGTAAATTGTGCAAAATCCTTTCCCATCGCACTGGTTAAGAACACACCTATCTGTTGTGTTCGATTAATTTATTTAAATTATTTATTTATTTAACTTATTTTAGAAATAATGCATAGATTCATAAAATAAATCAACGCAGAACTCGAATAATTATCCAGAAACAACCCGTCCAGTAGAAACTGTAAATTTTCACCCTTAATATATTGCACAGTATTTATAGAGTAAATCCGCCAATTCCATTATAATAATAACGACTGAAGTTAACTTATATTGTGTGATATGAACCGTCGTTTATATCACCTCATAGTTTAGTATCGATATTGTGTATATTTTTGTGATTGTATGAATGAGGACGTCCTTGTGTGCTTGTGTGTGTAAAATAAAATAATTAATAATTAATCGTCTTTTTTTTCATCGTAATAAGTGTAAATGTACATAAAGACATTCGCAGAAAACTATCAACTCGGTTATTATTGATACCGTTATGGCGTAACTATACGCACCTTAGATTGTACAGAAATATTAGAATAGATCTCAAGAGAGCTCACATGCTTGTCTCTGTAAACTGTGTTGCAGTCAGTGGTTACTTCACACCAACATACCATTCACAGATACCCGCGTATTGAATAAAGAAATTAATACTAAGTAAAACAAAAAAATAAAACAAACCCTACATCAAATATTCAGAGTCCTCAAATTTATTTATCCTTATAAGTTAACAAATTGCATTATTAAAAAAATAATTGGTCGCTTTGACGCATCTTCTTGTGTATTCTTCCCAACTCCGTGTGCGCTATCTGTCACTTTTCTAATAGTCTGTCTCTGTCGCAATCTCGCAACTCATGAGATAGAGCAAAACCAAGTAGAGCGTGTAACAATGGACCTACGGGATGTTAATGTCGTCTGCATCTTCTAGTTAAACCTTGACATTACGACGTGACTTACGCGAGCCGCTGATTGAAATGACGGTAGAAAATTGGCTTTCACAAATGGGAATTGGGAATAAACAACTCACGGAAAGGTCAGTTTCGAATTAATTTTAATCTAATACAATGTATAGAGCACATGTCCGTATTGTTACTCTAATAATCTAATATTTTCGAATTAATTTTAATCTAATACAATGTATAGATCACATATCCGTATTGTTACTCTAATGATCGAATATAATATCTTCGCTCAACCGATTTCATTAAAATTGTGTCAGTCTGGTTCAGACTTGAAAGATGTGATTTTTGGATCCGATTGATGGCGCTGTTAACGAGATTACTATGGTCCGTACTTATAAATTATAAATATATGTGGTGATGATATTATATATTTTTAATGTGAATTATTAGTCTGCCTGTAACAGTCTCCGACATGCATACATTTTGAATGTTCACTTAATAAGCGATTGAATTGAATGATTGAGCGAATGAACAAAAAATCTGGTTACCCGATCCTGCGATGAAGAGATTTGTGTTAATCGTTTTAAATTAATAGGTATCATTGCAATGATTTTCAATTCAATAAGAAAAAAACTTTCGCTCAAAAAGCAAAGCAAACGTGTCGGTTGAATACCACTTGTGTAATCTTGTACTGATATAACAATTAGCTATATTTTGTACAATTTGCATCTGCATCTGTAGGTTCGCTGAATATCCGGCGCCAGCTCATGATCAACAAGTGTATTACGCATACGAACCGTCTATATCGTCTCATGGACACGGGGCGTCTTCAAAACAGTAAGTTCTATATGTTAAATATCGTTAAGTTATATCGTTAGGTTGTGTTAATTATTTCTTATTAAAAATAGCTTATAAAAGGAGTAAAAATAACCCTTACCTCCCATGAGCAATCCTTACATGAAAATGAATATATTAATAGGGGAAATATTATAAACTTTTACATGTTGAGTTAAAGGAAATGTTCAATCGATGAGCTCAGGTTATCGAAACAAACAAAAATACTCGACAAATCATGAACGATTCTTTTAAATAGACGTGTGGTTAACATGATCATCACTTGGTCACCATTAGTCTGCACTTACTGTTACTTACCTCTCGAACCATATCAAGAACTATCTCCATTAGTTCATATATTTGCGATTAGGAGATACATTTTTTTATA
This sequence comes from Udranomia orcinus, assembly GCA_018247775.1. NCBI lineage: Eukaryota > Metazoa > Arthropoda > Insecta > Lepidoptera > Hesperiidae > Udranomia > Udranomia orcinus. The sequence continues at coordinate 6,628 of DWGW01000255.1, forward strand.
AGTAATGCAATGCTATCCACACATTACTTACCAGAAGTTATTTTTCTGCAATACACTTATATCGAGTCGAACAGACAATAAATGTATTAGTAGGTCTATGGTTGCATTATTTTATGCTATGTCTATTTGTTGATTGGAATAATGAAGCATTTTTGTAGTCAATGTGACATAGATGTATTTGTTATTATTCATGTGGTCCGCGAAATCAAAATATAAAAAAAAACATAAAAAAATGTTTTAAACTGGCTTCCGGCAATTTTCGTATTCATAAATGGGTAGTCAAGTATGTTTTTGTCGCCTTAAAAAAAATTAAAATGGGAATATTCCTGATTCCCATTTTCGCGCGCTTTCTTATTTTGTATCACCCGTTTTCATAAGTAAATATGGAGCTCGACAAGACGTCGAGGTTCGAGGTACAATTTCATATGAAAATATTATAGGTTTTCGTCATATCTTACAAGTATTGTTAAGTTTGCGTGTGCCATGGATGTAAATATGTCGAGAAATCATGTCGCTTGCGTACGAACTTTAGCATTTTCTTCCCTTACCTTTTAACACAAAATATGTGAACGCTTCAAGAGTACGGAGTATTCGATTAATTGTTTAAATGTATTTTTTCTAGTCATTACAGCGGGCATGGGCATAAAAGCAACGCTGCGATGTCTGCACTCACGTTATTAGCTTTCTTGTTCTTCCTCCACATTTTACAACAATGTTTGAAGGAGCACATGACTGCTATGAGCACGCCACAGGTGATGGTAGTGAGCGCCGGACGCGAAGGAGAACAGAACATACCGAAAATGCAAAATAAAGAAAAAATAGACAAGGCCGGAGTTGCAAACGAAGACGAATTAATCGCGAAAGCACAAGATACTGCTAAAATAAAAGATAACGTAAACGATGCAAAAAACGCGCACTCAACGGAAGGCGACGATGAATTTTTCATGAAAATTCCAACGGCGCAACACGTACCGCATGGAAACCAGAAATACAAAAGTAAAATAACGAATAACTCAAATAAATCCGGCTTCACAGCATTTGTCAGCGCAATGGAGGAAAATTAAAATAAACACCATCACAACCTGAAGTATTTTATTATTCATTTTGTAGTCAAAGCCGACAACTTTGTTATATGTCTAAAATTTCTATAAACTACATATCATGACAATTTATTTTACAGATTTTATTATTATATTTATATTAACACGAGAAAAGAGAACCGAACTGCATTTATATCACACATTTTTTTTTAATAAATTCCCTTCTCTAGTTATTATATCAATAATACAAACTGCGAAGACCGCTCGAGACAAATTCATAACAACATGAGCAAGAAGCGCCACCTTAGAATACAAGATCCTAATTCAATTTGTAAAGATTTCATAGAATCTACGAGCATCAAATACATTGTCTATAATAATTAAAATGTATTGAGTTTCAACTAGTTATAAGAACTACTTCTTAGTTGTGGCAATAACAATGAAAATTTTCTTTATTATACATACTCAACGTTCAAGTTATATTCTTTTAGCTTTTGTAAAGTGAAACGGAATTCAACATAACGCCTCATCAAAGGGTAAAACATATGTACAAATACAAATGTACAGGTACAAGTTCCGACATTTATAAATAACATTTTATTAGCCATGTTATCTAAAGAGCGATTAGACAAAGATTCACAAAAAATATTTCAGTGGAATTCTTTATAAGATCTCTCGTTGTATACAATAATGAAATCATATATAGAAACTGGATGTACTGAAGTAAATTTACTATGTATGTCCGTACATACAATTAGTAGTACATATACGCCAAAGAATTATAACTCCATACGTAAAATGTTATAAAAGTAACTTTGACGGGGTCATAAATAGAAGTGACCTTATAATAATAGTAATATTAGATATATGCACAGCTATACTTCTCTCAAGATAGAATACTAAGTACTATTGATAACTTATTAAGTTATGGGCCCATTCTTATGTATTTAAGGTATGTCACAAATTATGTTTCAAAGTGAAAGTGAAAAATACATTTCAAAAAACTTTTTATTTCCACTACTTACGTTAACTATGACTAAAGAAAGTCCAAGTTATGATAAATATTATGAAAACGTCACTGATACCACTAAAACCAAATATTAAGATATGAAAGTATAAGGGCCAATCTTCACTGTCGTGAGACACATCTTCAATCGTTCCACGTAATCTTGTCGGCTGGAAACTGACTTCATTTTGAAAGGTCTATTTCATTGCGATTGACCCTGAAATGCCCTGCCAATTGGCTAGCATTGTAAAATAGTTTAAAAAAGGATTAACCAAAGCGGTCATGACAATACCCGATCGGAAACTCTTACTATTTATATTTAAATGGCTTCAATATGATCAAACTATGTACTAGTTCAGAAACATTTAAGTAATACTATATTAAGTATAATAATGAAAATACATTAAGAGTATTTTGTGTAACGTCCATGTTTCGTAACAGCGGTATTCAACCGGAACCAGTTCACGCGATATGCTGAATCACTATATAACTGAGAAATGCACTTAGTTGCGTCTGACTCGTTCGATATATTTAGTTTGCGTCAACGCGCTTGAACCCATCGTCGGGTCAGTCATTCTATTCCAGTCCGTCTGGCCTACAACAAAGCCGATGGCGCGCATCTTCTCTTGCTGTCTTCTCTCTTCGATGTCCGCCCAGCGTACCTGTTGTTAACGACAAGATGATGAAAGCTCACTCCATACAAGTGTGTCAAACGACTCACCTTCTATTAAAACACAAACCTTATTCAGAGAAGTCTGGAACGCAAATGCAAATCGACCGATATTTATTGTAATAAACATAACTGCGTAATATCAAACAGGCGGAGGCACAATCCGTGTTACAGTTAATAAAGCAAATACGTTAAAAACGTGTTTCAATTCGTCAGATGTGCTCGCAAAACTGTATCAGACTACAGTTGCCTTACCTTAAAGATAACAATGCAATCATGGTTATATATGGTGGTGAATTGCCCAATGGTTCCAAAATAAGAACATTGATGGCATACCAAAAACATTTTTTCCGATGTAAAGTTTATCTCACACAGAAACGTTCCATGGACCAAACGTCCAAGAAGTAATACGATTATATATATTGCTTTCGTTTTAAAAAGAAATTTAATTACGCTCCGTAAATGCAGTAGATCATTTTTTTTTTCAAATTTCGTATGAATATTTAAACGATATAATTTATTAACAAGAAGTATTCCAATCGAATATTGAAGTCAAAATGCATTTTTATAACGTCTATAAATTCACGAGATTGCATTTTCATTTCATTCATTTAAGCGAGACGATAAATACTGAGCGCGGTAAATTATAAGTTTTTAATATTATACATATATAAAGAATATAATCCAGAATGAGATATTCTCCGTAGTAATCTAAGAATTGATGGTATAAAATATACTTACAGATTTTTTCCCTGGTTTCGACGTATTAGGTTTCCAGTCGTCTAGCTGTAGGTAGTCTTCCATTGACGGCTGGGAGGGCCGCAGTGGCTTACTCGTGCCGTCGAGGCGAGCTAGAACAACACATTCAGAACTTAAAGCACCACATAGGTAATACTTTCAACATGTATACATTTATTTACATTATCCAAAGCATAGATTAAACGTTATAGGTTTTGAAACTAAAGACACAAACAAAAAAGAGGAACTAAGAAAAAACACACAAATTATGTACCACAATTCTGCCGAAAATTATGATAGAACCAAAGTAATAACTGAGGAATACTCATCTACACATAATTACACATACACGTATAAATCTGATTATTAAATATGTTTCATTAAAAAATTTCATCGCTCTATACATATTCAATACTCAGACGATAATTGTCATTATGATCGATAACCTACCTAATTGCGCGGCGTCGTCCATTTTCTCCCATTTCGATGTAAAACTACTGTTGACCTGTAGTAGAACAGCACTTGTGTTTTTAGATACAAAGCTGAAATAGAATTGATTAAACCCTATCCTAACACTAATTTAAAATATTCCAAAGATTCAAAAACCAAATAAAAAATAAAGGCAAAACAAAAGTGGTATAAATACTACAATATTTAATTGTTATTAAACTGATAAAACTAAAAAGGAACTTTGCGCTAAAAATATATAAATTAGTGACTCCAATTAGACATTAAAGTATTGTTGTCTTTATGCACAATGGTTGAAATTAAATGGAGTAAATATATCCAACGATTTTTTGCTTAAAAATCGGACCTCCTGTTGATGAAAATTCCTAGAAGTTCATGAGGGAGGCCTCACCTCAGTTTCCTGTGCATCCTCCATTGTAACGTCGTCATCTGCGTCCTCCATTAGTACTTCCGGAATAGACGCACTCTGGAGCAGTGTCGTCGGATCCAACTGAATATGATGATCAGGAGTTGGGAAAAACCTACTGGTTATTGTTTCAATATCCTCAAATGTCCTATTATGGATATTCCTTCTGAAGCATGAATGTGGATCTAGGTCCATTGTGCACACATACACCTGTAATAAATGTTAAAAAAGTAGAAATTAAACAATAAATAAATAAAATTTTCGACAAATTATTGCAAACACCTAACATAACACATACTTGAAAACCATGTTGTCTTGAATGGTTCCAAACGTCTGCATAACTTCTCAATTGATCGTTAACAGCATCAAAAATCAAAAATGTGAAATATCCATCAGTAATACTCCTTTTAAAAGCCCTTTTTAACGACTGAATATAGGTCTCCTCCAATGATTCATCATACTCGTATTTAAGGGATGGTTTTTTCACCTGGAATTATACAAAAAACAGAAATTACAATAACATGTAAGTAGAAAACATTTAGAATAGTTTTTATTTTCATACATATTCAGCAATACCCTGAACATCAACAATTTGAAGTCGCGTAATTGCAGTAAAATATATATAGCAACTTAAACTTGCCCCTATTATTATTGTTATTAATTTTAGATGCATATAGATTGTAATGAACTGTAGTATTTATGGTATAGTATATATATCCTCGCCATAACACCTATTCAATTCTGCATACACTTTCCTAATGCTATGTCTATTACTGTGTTCTATGATGGTTTGCACCTATAGTAGTAATAGTAAGAAATATATAATATCCACAGGATTGATGACTATTGATCATCAAGTGTTGTAATTTAAATATTCAAATACAAAATGTACTGTTAATAGTTTGTTTCATAAAAATAAGCATTTGTTTACATACAATTTTGCCTGTGATAGGATCTTTTTCCTCAATTTCACCTTCTTGCATATAATAGTCATCAATAGACATTACTCTCACTGTACCACCATTTTCTGCTTCTCTGTCCCTTATTAATTTAGCTAAATAAGATTTTCCACTGCCAGGTGGACCTGAAAAAAATTGAAGAAAAAATGGCTCCAGATAAGGGCAATCCATAAAGGTAACGTAATAATAATGAAATATAATAAAGTAATAATGTAAATTAGCAATAATTAAATACAATAAATTTATTAATATACACACCTCGAAGAATTATTGCAATCTTCGCTGGTCTTATTTGTCGACCAGGTAGCTCTAAAAGGTCATCTATCATTATTATATGTTTAGGTTTTTCAAATGAAGTTCTCGGAGAAGTATCCTTTGATTTTTTTGAAATTTGATCAATTTCTTTGCTGTGACCTCTTTTCCGATTGTCTCTATCTCGACTTCTTGATCTTCTATAAATATGTCTTTCCCTATTTAGTTCCAAATCTCTATCTCTTTCCTTTATTCGGTCTAATTCCCTTTCTCTATTTCTTTCCCTATCTCTGTCAAAATCCCTGTCTCTAATTCTTTCTAAATCTCTCTCTCTATATCTATCTCTATGAATATCTTCCCTATCGCGATCTCTTTGTATGTCTTCGCGTCTGTAGTACTTATCGCGATCATCTCTCCTCCTGTCGTCAAATCTCCTATCTCGAAAGTCATCATCATATCTTCTTCTATCATCATAACCCTCTCGTGGACCTCTTGAGTGATAATCATCTCGAATGTCTCGTACATGGTCTCTATTTAAACCTCGGTCAAGATCCCTATAATATGAATCTGATCTGTTAAATCTATCAGCAGGATAGCGTTCCTCTTTTTCAGGCATTTTTGAATTTTTGACAAATAATTCCTCAACTTCTTTGTCAAAATTTTTTTTCTTTGATTCGCCATCCTTTGATTGATGATTGTAATCAAATGTGTGTACTGGTTCAATAAAATCCCGTGCTAAAAACATAAAAATTTACACATGAAATAAAGATTATTAAAAAGTTTTAAATTCACTTTGTATGAAATTTAAGCAATGATGGTACTATTAATATAAAATGAAATATAATGTAAAAAAAGAAGGTGTATATGAATACATAACTGAAATTTATTATTATCTGAGTCCTTTCAATTTTCAATGAAAAAGATGATATATAAAAAAAGTTACATTTAGCTTGCTTAACGGAAGGACACAATGCATTTCTGTACCCAACTCCAGCATTTATTATGAATAATATTTTCTTAAAGCAATGTTACATTAGATATTGTTGTTGTTTCATTATCATATACCAGACGGTCGTCTTATGGCACAGTTGCAAATTATAAGGCATTCTTAACTAGCAACTTTCTAAAGAATAAAATTATGATAAATATTAAAAATATCACAATGACAGCTGCTAAAACAAATTGGAAACTACAGCATACAGAATATAGACTATCTACAGAACTAACTAGTCATCTATCATTTGTCAATTACCTTTCAATCTCAACGGTTTGTGTTCATATTCAACAATAATAGACGGAGTGAATAAAGGTTCATCAACCCATACAGGCCTTGGCGGTTGTAGAGGCCTTTCTGGTGCTACAGGTCTTACGGCTTGATTTGGAAAATGTGGCTCATTTTGAATGCCTCTTCTATCAAATCCTGAACCCGTATATTCAATCTGTGTTTGAATAGGATCTTGTACAGATCCCATGGGCAAATGGGGTTGTATATTTTGTTGCATTAGTGGTCTCGGTGGCATGAATTGACCTTTATACTGTTGGTTTCCTTCATAGTATTGATTATATTGCATCTCACCTGGTTGGTGTGCTATAAATTTAGAAGCTTGATTGCTTTCTTGAATTGAATAGTCACTGTGTTGTTGATTCATGTATGGCACATTGTGGCCCATTCCATAATTATCTTTATATGGCTCATTTCTACTATGATAAATATTTGGAAGATTGTTACCAGTATTTATACCAAATGAGGCTTGAATATTTGCAGGCTGAGCTTGTTTTTGAACCATGTTAAGGATATTCATAATCTTTTCGTCTCCTAAAATGTTATTAATTCCTTTGGAAATTTTTGAGTAGTCAGGGCATTGTTGAATATTTCTTGATGTTAATTCCTTGGGCTCCTCAGTTATTTCTATTACATCATGTATTTTGTTTGCCAACTTATCGTCAGGAACTAAATCTAACCCAGGTATTCCTTTTGATGGTTCAGTTGTTGGTAAAAAGGGCTGAGTAGATACAAGGTTGTTTGAATATGTATTATTGCTAGTATTTGCATATGATTCATTTCTGTCTTGTGGGTCACAATTTTTATCTTCCCCATAATAGTCTTGTTGAGACATATTGTTGTATTGTGCATTTTGAGAAAAGTTTTTTGAATTATGTGACGAAAAGTTATTAGAGTGGTTCAAGTAAGATTGTTCAGTATTTGAATTGAAATTTGATTGTTGTTTATGTTTATTGAATTTGGATGGTTCCTGATATGTGTTAAAATTAGAATGTTGTTGGGGTTTATTGAGATTAGATTGTTGCTGACGCACATTAGCATTAGATTGTTCCTTGTGTGTGTTCAAATTTGGCAGTTCCTTTTGGGCAATGAAATTACTAGAGTTTGTTTTATGAACTTGAGATGGCATATTCCTGGTAGCGTTTTTAGAGCCTTGTTGCATACTATTCAGAATTTTTGTCCTTTTCTGTACGTTTGTTTGTCTCAATTGCTGGAGTCTCTCAAGTAGTTGTACCCTACACAACTCAAATCTCTGTTCATATTCTTCAAATGCCTTTTTGTCAGGATGGTTCTCATTTGCTTTTCTCCACTTATTAATTTCATCTTCCCATTCTTGAAATTGTATATTGAATGATCTTTCCTCATCTTCAAGGGCTCTCAGTGGCTCATTATTTTGAGCGACTTCAGTGTGTGCATCTGTGTATGATTTAGTTTGATTGTTACCTGTTGAAGTATCTGTGCTGTTATTTGATGGAGCTTTACTTTGTCCTGGTCCCGCAATCGGTTTAGACGGTTGCTTTGAATTCGCAAACAGTGGTTGATTGTTTTCATGTGGTGGGGGTGGTGGTATATCTGGCGGCGGTGGAGCAGGGGGTGGTGCAAGACTCGGAGGAGGCAATGGAGGCATTGGGTTGACAGTTTGCATAACTTGCATTTGTTCTGCATACTAGAAACAATAAAAATGTGTTAAATTATTACCACTTTATACTTTGTTATGCCTACAGATGTACTATCATAAACATAAAGGTTTACTTTTATTTTAGATATAAGATAAAACAAATGTAACTAACCTTGGTACCATACTGAGATTGCCACGAAGCATATTGCTGTTGCCACTGAGTCCACTGTTGCCAATTTTGTTGCTGTATTGCAGCCCATTGCTCGGGCGTATAATTTCCCATATTCATTTCAGGTGATATTGAAATACCAGCCCCCCATTGACCCGTAGTTGGCATGGACCACGACATCGTATAACAACTTAGTTTAATAACAATTTAAGAACGATAAGCGGGCTAATGCTTAATAAATTATGTTAAAACTTTATAACATTATACCAATGGCGTACTTTACTAGAAATAGTTGAATCAATAGAAATAAAATCAATAATATACAACGGCCATTTTGATCATTTTCGTGAGATCAGCGAGTGCTAGACAGAGATGGAGTATAATGCTGTTGCTGTTAGGTCTGTCAGTAGTGTCGCACATTTTTTATAGTACCGATATCGATAAAATATTTGCTTTCAGTTAATTCAAAATTATTAATCATTAAACATAATATGATATCAATGTAAGTATGTTCAATATATTAAAGCAATAAATTCTACTACATAACAGTTTGATTTTATTATAATTATGCACTTTACTATCAACTTTATAACGCAAAGTAATGTAACGAAGTTGCCAAACACAAAAATATTAATTAATTGTATTTTTGGCATCTTTATTTTTTGTGTTTTTACTTTTATTACTTTTCTTTAGTAGCATTTATTTTCTTGATATCCATAAATGTATTTTTTCTTTTCTCTAAAAATAAAAGTGTAACTTCGATTATATTATTATAAGGGAATAAACAAATTTTCTATAGTACGTCAGGAAAAGCCTTTTGAGCCCTTTAAAAAAACTATAAAACACCAAAAAATACATGAGTGTACATACTACGCAAAACTTCAAGGATTTCTACCAGAAAAAAACTTTATGAAACTTTCATAATCTATGAGTAAAAAAAAATCCAGACAAATAGTGATGAGAAATATTAAAAAATATTACTAACCTGATATGATTACTGGAGACCGAACGAATGTTGAATGTTTCGGTTTTGGCCAGTTTCGGCGCAGAAATTTAGTTTCGGTTTCGGCCAAAAATAGTCGAAACTCGAGTATATTCGTAAATTTTTGTGTGTCGTGATGCGAATTTCGACTTAATTCTTGACTAAAACTAATATATTTGTTACGTACTTTAGAAATTGTCATTTTATTTCATTTTACTCTATTTAACTGTTGGTATAAATAAAACAGAATTAAAAGTATAAAAAATAAAAATATACCAGATTTTTTATAATTTTGGTTTCGGACGAAACTGAGAGCAAGCCAAAAAATTTTCGGTTTCGATCGAACATTAATAATTACTAAATTATTCTAACAATCTTATTTCAGATTTGCTGTTAAATTTACTCTTAATATTACTTATTAATTTAATATATAAAAATCTTGTGTATACGAGTATAGTATATTAGTCTCGTATAATGGTCGAACTCCTTTACAACGACGTGTAACAATAACTTATTATCTTTAAATGTAATCCTATTTGTATGAGTATGTTTTTCAAAGATTAACATATTTAAAACACACTCGCAATATGAAACTTAAATTACTTCAGTTATTGTTAAATTTGTAAACGTGAAAAATATTAATGTCACAAATTCCAAATGAGCGTATTAAATAAATGCATTTTTTTTGCACTTTGCAATTACAGTTTTT
>DWGW01000256.1:0-16919 GCA_018247775.1 Udranomia orcinus
CACACACTGTTAATGTTAATCTGTTGTATAATTTTAAGCATGATGTGGTTGCTTATAACTGTAAGAACAGTTAGATTTAAATACTATTCATATACCACAACTATTGAAACATTGTTTCCTTTGTTGGTAACCCCATAAATAAATAAATAAGTAACTAAATAAATAACTACATAAATGAATGAATAAATAAATAAATAAGTAAATAAATAATCTTCATGTGTTCCTAGGTCGAGTTCTCCGCATAGTGCGTACGTTCCGCAACCCGTCCGGCCAGCGCTACACGCGAGTGGAGCTCGTGCGCAAGGCGGCCGTCATCGAGGCGTACACGAAGATACGCACGACGAAGGACGACGCCTTCATACGACAGTTCGCGACCATGGACGAGACCAAGAAGGAGGAGATGAAACGCGAGAAACGCCGGATTCAGGTTTGTTCCATTGATTACTGGTACTCAGAAACGTTTGATGATTAGTTAGTTTCATTTCGTACAGACTAACGCTTTAGGTGAGCATTAAGCGTTTGTCTGAGTGAAGCTGTGAATCTTGGTTTTAAATTATTTAAATAAGCGGACACTTGGTGAAATGCTTCACCAACTTTTGTAACTCATGACAATCTAAAACAAATTCAGAGTAAAGTAAGAGTCCTGCCTTAATTTAATCATTGATGCGCACTTCTTCTGAGGATTCAGATCATATACCACATTAAATATCATTAAATCTTTTTAGTTCGTGTTGTTTTTTAAGCGTATTTTTTTTATTTTCATAAGTACGATTTATTTTTGAATAAACACCCCTTGTTACACTCTGTCGACCCTTCCCTATGACCCTTAAAATGTTATGTTAGTATCATTAATTTAAAATTGTTTCTTTGCCAGTGTTTTGCAATTCTAAAAGGCGAAGTGGCCGCTACTAGGAGAAACACAACATTTATTTTATTGTTTTATTTTAAATTTACTTTTATTAATGTTTATTTTTATACCTACCAGGAACAACTGAGACGCATTAGGAGAAACCAGGAGAGAGAAAGACTAGCAGGGAATGTTACTGTTCCTGCATCCTTTTCAAATAATGACAGTAAGACAAAATTAACATATTTATCAAAAAAATGTTTTAATATTTGTATGGCAAATATTTTATTATTAGATTTACCGAGCAGCAGATAATTAATTGAAAAGTTAAAATAAGTTTTACTGCGCACGATAGTAAATAGAAAAGTGTGTAATTACAGCATTATGAGCATAAAGATAAAGAAAGATTTCGCAGCGTTCGCAGATTCGTTCAAATTCTGACGACATCGTGCGATCAAGACCTGACGCTGACGTATACGCTGACGCGCTTCATTCCTACGTCTTACGTTTCATACTCCTGTAACATTGAATTATTAAAATTAAAACAGAGTTATTTAAACTATTATACAATACCAATTTAATTCTTAGAAACTTAGTTTATAAAAATTAGCTCGAATACTTTTCGTTTAAATAATTTCATTCTTCTCAGGCTTGATGAACTCATCGTCGATGGATCTCGGCTCACCGTCGCCAGGTCTGATTCCCTTGGGTCAAATTAAGCAAGAACCAGTGGAATCAGTTTCTTCGGCATCCAGAAGGCGTGCGAAGTTGAAGCCTGATCTGAAATTGAAGGTGATTTGCTTTAATTTAATCAAATATATTACAATTATCTTCTATAATATGAAAATAATTTAGTTATGTAAAAACTAGCAAGTATTACAATTAAAATTGTCATTAAGTTATTTTTATTAATTTGTATGATAAATACAAATATGTCACATAAATTAAAAATTTATTTAAGTAAAATGTGGTTAACATGGAAATTAATATTTGTTATGTTATGACAATTAAATAGGCTTAATTATAACACATCATACAATTTAATTTGTTTAACCGGTGCACTTGACACATTGAATATATTTTCGTATTTCACGAGTGTATGATAACGTTTATCGCCCACAGTGTGGTGCGTGCGGTCAAGTGGGGCACATGCGTACGAACAAGGCGTGTCCGCTGTACTGCGGCTCCATGGGCGGCGCCAGTTCGCCCCACGAGACCGACGCCGAGCCCCCGATCGAGCCGGACGACGAGTCTCTCACGTACGTGGACGGCACTAAGCTCACTGTGCCCAGTAAGATTGTTAAGGTAAATACTTTTAAGGAAAGAAGTATTTTTTATTTTATATTCTTGTGACAAAATTTAGATACAGAAAAATATGTTTTACAAATATCTAATGTAGTCACTACAGTTCCTTTCTATCTATATTCTATGAGCGTTAAGATATTATAAATAAATAAGATATGTATATGTGTAACATTGGTGACAGATCTATGAACATTTTGTAAGCGCTTAAAATCAATAATCAATCAATAAATAGTAACATATGAGGAAAATAAGGCAACTGATATACTATTACTAGCAACTACAATGCTAGTTTCAATATTGCCGTTAGTATATCTCAACCGCAATACATATGTAATCAATTGTTTTGTTAAATTAATTATAACGCAGAGGCAACCTGTAAAGCATAAGTGACCACGATTTTTTTTCTACATGAATAAGTAACACTTAGATAAATCATCAATACGCTTGGAATTTCTCAAGATATAACATTTACGAGAAATACTTATCATATTATGCGACGCTCGAGTTACTAGGTATAAAAAACATTCGATCAAATCTAGAAGAATCTTTCGTAGTAACTCTTTACAGAAATACTTATAACTTTAACGGAATGATAAACTCGCAACATTTACTCACCGCGTCTATTTTATTCGATATATCAGTTTTTGGTGACTTAGTCGACTTTTTTGGGCCATGACGTGGCAGCGGCGATGTGTTTTCCACGCGCATAACTAACTTCGATTCCACAGGTAGCTTCAGTACCGGACCGATTAGAGAGTTGGTGTCAAAACGAGCGGAGTCAATATCTTTACAATGCGCGGACGACTTATGATCGATGAAACCTATTGGCCTTTTAGAAACACCGGCTCTGTGTACGGAATCAATTTTCTCCTTTTTAGGCGGCTTCTCGGAATCATTACGCGATACCTCTTTTTTGTTTGATTCTATGAAACTGGAAATAAATAAGCATTACCGGTTACCAGTAAATCAACTGTTATGAACATGATGTTATCATAATTGAATGTAGATATATGAAAACAATGTATGACGTAGGTAGATTTCCTATAGTGCATATCCAATGACATTTTCTTAATTAATAGCAAATCTTTTGGTTACATCGTTTTGTAACTGCGTCTAGTTATTCTACTTTAATTACAGGTAAAGGACTAATTAATGTCCCACAAGAAATAGCGGGAAGGAAGCTAAGGGCACTTCACGCTCTTAATTATCGATTAATCTTTGAACGAATACTGCAACGATGTTCTTTAGCTATAAATATCGGCCGTCCTTTAGAATCATTCTTATTTTAAGGTCTACAAAGATCAGCTTTATTATAATGTACTACTATGTTAGTAAGAATCTCCTCGTTTACGAATCTTCATAAATCAAGAAGACGAGTCGTATATGAAAGCCAAACAAATCAAGATATCTTGGCACTAAAACTCATAAAATGTATAACAATAAACGTATTCTCTTAACGTTTCCTTCAGTACGATGAGAGAATGCATACGCGGCTTAAGATATTGATTACTAGTGACGACTGGCCTCGGCTTGTTTATACAGAAAAGTTCTGGGCCAAACTTCCAGGAAGTATGCCTGAGGATGAGTGTTCTGGGAACATTCATCTGCTGCAGGATGCTTTACGATGGGATCGGTTCATTAAACCTTTCGGCAAAGCATTAAAGGTCGTATTTAGTCTTCGGAGATCACATCGTGACTTATTATTGCCACCACCAAACTTTTTATTGCCTGGTAACAAACAGATTCTTGCGGCAGTGTTCCTGTTGTTCCGAGGCTTTTCAACTAAGTCCGCAGAGATAATATTACATTTGTAGCCGATCTAAGATAAAATTTCGATCTTGTTTTGAGTTAATACAAATCCCTATAGACGACAGTAATAGCTTACCATCAGATGGAATGCTCGTATGCTACTTTAATGTTATAAACTAAATATAAACGATAGAATTCGTAAGTACTCTATTTTAAATGTATAATGTTAATAATATTATTTTTTGTTCTAGTTTTTTTTTATTAAGTAGTTTCTTCTTTGAACCGCCCTCGTGCCTAACACTGTCCCAAAGTTTAGTAGGAGAAAATGCTTCTTAGCAAGCCCGCGTTTTGTACCATAGGTACTTTTGAATGGTAGATTAAATAAATAAATATGAATACTCGTAAAGACTTCCAATGTCCGTATGTCCAAGCTGTTGCCAGGCGAGTACAGCGCAAGCCAGATGCCTCTCCTCTGGATGCTGGGGAATGATAGCGCTGACGTCACGCCCTGCTGCGTCTAAACGCTCGTACGCAGATCTCATCGCACACTGTATAAATCATTTCTAAATGTAAACAAACTTGCCGCTCTTATCATTTCACCAAATAGGAATATTTATTATTTGCCAGAAGCATTAATTATTGTAGAATGTTGTGTCATTCTACGCAGACTGCGTCGTCTATATCGGGTGCACTTTACATTGCAACTCGTAAGTTCCTCTAAAACTACACTTTTAAATGATATGAAGATATGGATAATAAAAAAAATTTAGATAAGATACTGATAATAGAAAAGAAGGAACAACGAAGGACATAAGATTGTTTCGAAATAGAGTCATTTCATTATCTTTTTCTATATACTTGAAGTCGATCATAGTAAATAGTTATAATAAATGTTCAATGACATGGTTATTATATATAGTACTAACTAACTACATAGTATTACGGCTCACCCTTAAATCAATCTGTGGATTTTTTTCTAAAGCTTTTGACACATTCCACATTATTAATGATGACAGTGATGGTTGATTTCTATCCATTGAATTGATTCTATTGTTTTCCATATATTGTTTTTTAATACCCTAGAAATAAATATGATTCATACAAACTAAAACTAATTCAATTGTCTAATATTTTAGAACATTAGACAATTAATTAATTATTAGTGTAAAGTTTAACACATAAGATCCCTGCGTCTCATAGAAATACATACATAGTCCGCCTTTTGTCCATTATCTGTATATGGTTCAATAAAGTTTTAATAAAAAATAAATAAATAAATACACTTCCATTTCAATTTATCTAATTGGTTTCATTATCTAGTAATAATTATATTTTTTCTATTTACTTTTTGTATTCGCAATAGGAAAATTCACTCTAAATCAGTTTAATATTTTCATTATACCTATGTTTACCTTTCTTTTATCCACTTTAATTGTTTAACGAGAATAATAAATATTGAATTAAATATCGGGCTTCTTCACTTGTAACTTTAATCGAAGTACCAAAAGCAATAGCATACTAATTTTACTTAATTAAGTACACGAACAATGTAAATTTTGTTATCAATTTTTATTAAATTTTATGTAATGACATTTTGTCTTGCTAGATGTCAATCAAGAGGGTAGCTTAAAGATGATTAGTAAAAGTCATTGGTCTAAAAACTTTTTGCTGTGCTTTAATTGAAATGAAAGACTCTATTTAAATATAAAATCATGTAGTCAGTCAGACATTTACAAGTAGTTTTAATTAATTGGCTTATCACTTTACTATCAATATTTTAATCAATAATGACGTAAACTTTTGAAACATTTTACTAAATGTGAATAGGTTATTGATTTACAAATATTCTTACCATGAAATAAATAAATTAAATGATCCGAAATAAAATAGATCTCAATGACCACTTATATACTATATTTACTGTGCACTTTAAATTGTGTTTGGATAAAATATTACCGAACCTCCTAAATTTTGATTCACCCTTTAATGAAAATCTTACAACTGATTTCTCCATTTCTTGATTCTTACAAATTCTTACAAATTTGATTGATCATGATTCTTACAAATTTGTAATAATTTGATTATAATTCAAGATTTGCTCTTTCTATGTTGCATTAAGAAGTCATAAACGTAGTAGCTCCAATGTACTATTACTTAAATAAACGTTATACTACCTAGTCAATCATACGAGTATGTTATACTAATTCTAGTGTAACTAGGAACGTCAAACAGAGATAACGATTTATTTAGATTTATCATAAATTATGAACTGCTAGATCATTATGACTGGTAGTTCTTCGTTGTGTAACGACTACTTTTTAATTTCTCTTAGTTAACATGAAACGAGGTTTTCGTTATAAAACTAACTATTAAGAGATTTGCAATTGAAAGATTAAGCTTCTTGCGTAGTATTAGAAAGCCAAATACTTATTAACATATCATCTCTCAGCTGCAATTCCTTCAATAATTAATTTTAGACCATGTATGTAGAGTAGGTTCTTTTCAAAATCCGAAAAGAGTTACCGTTCCTACCAACAGCGATAACAGGACTAGTAACATGAAAAGCATGCATTATCTTGATCTTCCATATTGAGATGATAGAATAACGTTCAATATTTAAATTAAAAAAATTGGTATATGGAACGACATTTGTATTTCCGATTTCTTATTGTCAGATACAAACATAGCCGATACAAGGTTAATTTGGTGTATTTAAGCAAAACTCTATGTTACGGATGTTATATCTCTCTATGTTAGGTTTAAGATCATTTAAAGTACTGCTCACGACAAGATTTTAATCAAAAGATACTCTTGAAGTTACTAAAACTAGAATTCGTTTAGTTTTTTTAGTTTAGAGCGTTTTTAGCTCTTCTTTACAAGTATAACATCAAACTTTACAGGAGAGCTAATAACTATAAAAACGAAATCTACATCAATTGTAGGTACATAACGCTTTTTTGTCAATAGAACTGTATTGATGATAAAATACTATACGAACTTGGCCTAAATAAAATTCCAACTTAATCCACACACAACCGCGCAGAGTTAATAATGGCATAATTAATTTTATACAGGTTACATAAAAATGCGAAGATGATTCATCATCTGTCGTAGTAGCAGCGTATTGTGAAAAAGAGCAAAAGAGAAGGGTCGATACACCCCGACCGTCGGCGCCACCGGCCGGTTCCATCCAGGGTTGCCACCTTTTGGGAACCAAAAATCAGGACGGTCATCAGAGATGATCTGATAACAGTCCAATTTAGGTCATCAAAAAGACCACAGGAGAGAATAGAAAACAATAATTTGTATATGTGCGTTTGTGTAATTTTTTTATTATTTTTCCATGCATTATTCTTAAGCGATCTTCACATGTTTTACTAGATCATGACAGAATTAAATGGCTATCAGGACGCTATATGGTATCATCGCATTCGAGACTGTCCTGCAAAACCGGGACGGGTGGCAACTCGATCGCTAACGGTCACAGCCTTCCAAGTATAGCCAGCTTCGATCTTAACACTATTTTTAGCGCGATCCCCATGACAACAAGACTCCGAGGAATCCTGCAAAGACTACTGCGACTAGAATTATCGTAAGCGCAAGTATCAATCACATGTCCGTTTGGAAAGAGATGGGATTGTGTTTCTATTATATTTTTAGTATCCCTAGGTATTAAAGGCTATTTTTGGAGATATGTTTTTCCTATTTTTACCCTCAGTTTGCTTCCAGTTGAAAATGCAATTTCGAAACATGTAGCAAAAGACACGTGGATTTTTAAAAATTCGATAAGCGAATTGGCCCAGTTCGAACATATGATGATCTTTTGTGTACTCTTATTGTTGGTAATTATGGCATTGATTATTTTATTACTAAATTTGATCAATTTAATGCAATTCGCTTTTACATACCTACTTGTGAACTTTAGTCAATTTTAAAGATAATAGTCAAAACAAATATGTATATTATACTAATAACCTAATAAAAAATTATATACAATACAATAAAAAAATATATACCAAATAGAAACATAATTATTACGCTTCTTCAACGCCACTGGGTGACTAATGAAAGTATACTGCACATCCTAATTCAAGAAGTAATTTAAGTGAAATAGCCTTAATAGGAAAATTGATGTTTATATTACGTAGAAGCTGACTACGTTGACTCATCTCGACGCTCGTCATTCTCTGCAGAATGAAGGCTCGTCGTCATTTTTACCGGATTTGTCTAATCAATTAAAGAACACAATGGAAGTGGTACAAGATATATAAATATATGTACATTATTTTGGTTCCAACACATGTATTATAGTAGTTAAACGTATTAAATAGTTTGACGTTTTAAATTAACTCGTAACTATCAAAGATAGCAGAACAGGCTTAGAATTGTATACGAGATATCAAAAGTTAAGTATTAACAGTTTCATTTCATTTCTATTTGCATAAATTAATTTCTATGTCCGTTCACAAACAGACAGTCTTGTAAACAATTATGGTATAAGAACTATATGCGAAGTATATATTAATTCATTAAGACTGTCCTTTTTTTAGTTTCTGTAAATAAATATCATAACAATTATAGGTAAAGGACCCTCAATATATTAATATTAAGACTGTGGTTGTTATATATTCGTACGATCATAACTGTTGTCGCATCACTCCTTAGAGCTTTTCAGGTACACTCGCTGTAAACTCACGAGGTTATAACTCAGTCATTACTCACACATCAGATCAACATAACAAGTTTACTGATGCACTGTTTATTTCGAATCTAAGGCTCGTCAAGTGCACGGCTACTGATCGGATTAACTTGACAATCGAGGACAAATTTAATCAAGTAAATATCCGTTATATGTGAGTGAATGAGCACCATTACTGGGTCTTGGTTTTTTCCAGTGCGGCTCGATACTAAATATATAATCTCGTATGCGTGGTTAATATCATATGATATTAGAATGGCGACTGTTTCTAGTGTTCTGTAGTGTGAAGCAAAGATGCGCCTGTGCTGAAGACAATTTGTAGTTCTATCTCTATAACAAAGAAAGGTAACTCTATTGTATATAGGATCAGCAAAAGTTTAGCTATCTTAGCAATTTTTTCATAGATTACAAGTTTCGTAGATTACTTTGCCTGGACTTAATTTCTAGTGATTTAAGGTTCTATAGCACAGCACTATAGCACAGGAATTGTTGACCTCTGTAAAATTTATTTTCAATGTTGTTAAGGAATTTCACGCTAAATAAATCCTGGGAATCCATCCTAAACAAATTCGAAACCAAAATGTTTTAAGCGACACACATTAAAAACCAACAAATTTGTAGAGGTTCACATTAATAACGTTAACGTGATTATTGTCAAAACAGAACTTGGAACGAATAGAAACCATTTGTTCAAATTCAGTTCAGAGCATACAATATTTCAATTCCTAAGAGACGTGACGACGTGACGATATAAACTAATAATATAAACGATAATAAATGAGTGTCAATAAAGATGTATTGTGCTGGACGCATTGTCACCAACCAGTATAATGACCCCACAGCACACAACAATGCCAGCTCACTCTTTGAATGCCACCGGAACACGCACTAAGTAGCGTGGGGATTACTCAATTTGATAAATTTCCAGTTCAGACTATATGTAATAAATAACTAAGTGGACTGTCCCGTGAATTTAGTATCGGACCAAAATTATACTATGGATAATGGATATGAATTTATTTATGTATTTTTGAAAGTGTATTCGGAATATTTTTCCGCTGGTTTTTTTCTCCCGGCTCCAGGAGAACTTTTTTTGGGGTCTTTATTAAAAAAAAAAAATATTTTTTGTATTTTTGTCTCTTCGTCTGTGTCTGTACGTTCGTGCACGCTAATCTCAGAAACGGCTGATCCGATTCGTATGCGGATATCTCACAGGTGTATTATGGTACGCTTTACTTTACATTCATTGATTGTTTCATAAAAATCGTTTCATCAATCAAAAAAGTTGTGTCAATTTAAAAACGGGAACAGGGATGGGAAAATGATTGAGGCGGTACGAAGTGCGCCGGGTCAGCTAGTAATGATTAAAAACATTTGAATCTTGATTCTTATATAAAATGTATCATACTCACGTCTAGAATTGGGCCAGGGTTTGTAAGTAATGTTGATTCTGTTAATTAACGCTTGTCAAATGGCAAATAAAAGCAAAGCAAAGGCATTGCTTAGTGCAACTTTGGTGCACTGGAGTAACGTGGAAGATTTTTGTAAACTTACTCCTATGTATGTAGTTTCTTAGCCACTTTTTTCAGTGCGTAAAAAAGTGGAAGATGGAAAGTAGAATGAAGGGAATGGAATGGATAGGTCTCGCCCTTGCGACTAACAAGTGTAACAACCATTTTGATGACGGCTGGCAGCCAATCTGTTTTCTATTAAGCAAAAAAGTTGGTACGATATTTTTTTCTCTAAAAAGGACTTGCGTATTACGCATAATATATTACATTTATTTGTCTAGTTTTATAATATTTACTATTAAATGTTAATTATCTCTGTGCTTATTTCGGAAGGACATTCTATTCAACATCTTTTCCTCTAGCTATACATCTCTTATATTTATCGTCCTTTTCATTTTCCTATTGCAGCGTTCTATTTTTGTACTCAATGATAAGAAAATTCACGTTGATATTATATTATACGTATTTGAATATCTCATCATCACTCTCTTTATGACCTCTATTTCGCTCCAATTTTTCTGATAACCATAAAACACTGGTCATTGATGGGTTTCAGTCATATAAAACAATACAAGAACATGCTATATAAAGTAGAATGAAAAAATTTTTCAACTCTCATTTGTATTTAAATCAAAAAGTAGGGTTTACAACTATTTCTGCCTTATAACAGCACTTCTGACTGCTGTATTCTGGTTTCCAAATTATTCTTCAAAGGTAGTCCATCTGTTGTTGACCTTCTGTTGTAGGCAGGACTTCTATCTTCTTTAGAGTTGATTTCAGATAGCCATGGACGCCAGTGGCTGCTCACCATCGTCTGGGCTGCATACCCATATTCCATCTCCATCCAAAAATATAATCAAATAATACTTACTTACTCCTTTGGCGCAACGACCCAAAGTGGGTCTTGGCCTCCGATACAAGAATCCGTCATTGGTCTCTATCCTGCGCAGTCTCCTGCCAGTTACTGATTCGGAGCTCGCGCAGGTCAGCTTCCACCCTATCTTTCCAGCGATATTTAGGTCGTCCGACTGGTCGACGGCCATTCGGTTGCCCCAAATATGCTCTTTTTGTGGCGCGATCCTCTTCCATGCGTTCGACGTGACCAAGCCAGCGGAGACGATAATCAAATAATACTATACTAATAAGATAAGTGACCATAATACGGACTTAAATAACTAATACTTTGCATACATACTTTAAGAACTGTTTTGAACGAGTGGGTGCTTAACTTAGTATATTGAGTGTATTGTATTCGTTATCAACGAGGTTGTAACGAGGTGCCAGGGTCACCTGTCGATGACATAAAAACTTCTTGCACACCCAATTTTGTTTGCCTCCAACACCAATGAAAGGCGCTGAACAAAATATTGCGGTAATTACATTATATTACGACGAAGTAAAAAAAAAATTTCATTATCTCCAATACTGATAACACGTGGAATTAATATAGAGTTGTGGCGATATTTTTCAGAATTACAGCACGCAGACATTTTAATGTTCGCAATTTTATGTAGAACGTAGATAAAATGCTATAAAATTGTATAAATTAGAAAAACGTGATAAGTGGGAAAGTCAATAGATATAATTGACAATATCATACAATTCCTCGGTGAGTTTATTTGAAACATTTTTACTGTTTAGTTCCTGCTTATTTTTCGATTGTTTTCGTCTATTCATTCGATTTCTGTGGGGTAAACCTAACGGTAGCTCTGTCGTCTTATAATAAAAAGGCAATATCTCAGGACCCAATGTGACCCCACAAGCGAGCCGAGCGAGTGAGCGAGTCCGCCGGATTTGTCGCTGGCAACAAGTCCACGAGCAAATCAGCGAGTGAATCCCGATCACAGATCGACGGGTGGGCTCTCTAATTCACGCCGCCGGCCGAACCGAACAAATTTGTCTGTTTATGTGGGATTTCTCGGCGAGCTTTTCACTTTATATTTGGTTTATAGTCTTATTAAAACATAACAACGATACGTGCGAGGCTCGCCGAAATACACAAGCGACTACTGGACTAAAACGCCGAGCTTGTACATAGGTATAGTGTGTGGCCGATAACGGATTTGTCCGTCGATTTGTCCGGCTCGGCGCTCGACTCGCGGCCCGTGTAGTGGCCATACGTTAGGCATTTTCCCAAAGTATTTTCAGGATTAAAGCTATCCCTGGGTCCCAAACCATCTCCATACCAAATTTCATTAAAAATTTAATTGATTCGACTTCATCGACGGCTTCATCAGACAGAGTTACTTTCATATTTATAATGTTAGTATGGATAAATATGAAATTTGCTGCATTTTTGAGCAGAATACAAACCTAATTTGGTTTGTAATGTAACTAGTTAATCTTAATTTTCATAACAAAAAAAAATTTAAATTGTAAAGTAATTGTTGAGCAATTTTAAAAATGCGTTACAAGAATATTAATTTGATATACAATTAGTTTAATGTCATGCAAACAATATCGTTCGTTATAGCAGACCTCTGGACAAGACAATTTCATAACAACATTAAATTGGTTTTGATATTTTTTTAGTAGGAAGTACAATCACATCAACATAATTATCTCAGCGAAAAACAAGCAACAGTTATAGTATAAACTTACACGTTTGTCTATAGTTTAGCTATTAAATGCATGCCCTCAAATTCGGCGCAATTATTATATATTCAATTTTTTACGTACTGAAATGTGATGATACATACATACATTTTACAGGTGTTCATAAAGGTTTTAGTCGAACCTATCCAATCGTGAAAAGGTGAAATTAAATTAAAACTCTTGATAAAATACAACATTTTATTCTGCTTAATTGTGGCGTTTCCAGTTCGTGTCGAAGTAAGTCGATAATAAATAAAATATTTAAATGAGCCTGTTCGGTACACGAAACGTCATTATTGTAAAGACATCGGCTTGTTGATATAAGTGTGAATTATCCGCGAACACTCAGTAGAAAGAGCATATACGGCGACTCTGTCGTCCATGACTCCTTCGCTGCAAGCGAAATCCTACTCTTATTGTGGTGTTTGACTATCGAAAAGTGATCAAATTAGTAGTTTCTAGTGTGTTGGTTTCATTAAAATGGTTACAATCAATGAAATACAGGAGAATTTCTCAAATGCAGCTAATAATGATAAAAGGTTACCCAATAAGTTCAAAAAGCCAAATTGCATGTCAAAGATCTGGTTTGCATGGATGATACCAACGTTCTGGCTCGGCGTCAAGCGTGATCTCGAACAAACCGACCTCTCTCTGCCGAAAGACACCCAACTCTCCGATAAACTTGGTGACCGACTAGAACTGTAAGCAATACTTATCTTATACTTTTTTATTTATATTATAATGGAAATCCATTCATTCCATTTACGGTTTACGTGGTCTAAGATGGTCAAGTTTTACAATTGAGATGAACATGACATTTTTCCATACAAAAATAACCCGAGCATTCATACATTTTTACGCACAACGCTAATAAACAGTATATATACTAAATTAACATAAAAATAAACCTTCGTTATAGCGTAAAAAGAAAAATGATAAGAAACCGAATAAATGTTACTTACTGTACTTTGAAAATATTGATTGTAAATTGTAACTTTCTAGCTGTAACTATTGCAATAATAATGAAACATTGCGTAGGTACTTTTCAACGAACTATACCTATAGTTTTATATATATCTGTATTACCTATACTACTTGAATTCATTTACAATTGTCCCTTAATCTACGACACGATAGCGTAAAGTATTTTTGAGAACCGAAAGGTTGGAAAGGTGCGGATGACTTTGTAGCAGCCACATTCCACATGCCACTGCGTAGGGTGAAATTTATTACTGTTAAGATGTTCGGTGCAAAAAAAACTAGTCTGCGTGCAAGTTTAATAGTAACTTATGTATTTATAAAATATACTTTGAAACACATTTTAATTAAAATGTGAATTTGCGTGTCTATCTGAGTACATGATTTACATATAGTTAAGGACCAATATAATAATGCGGTACACATTGGCCCAAAAGCTGCTCCCAGAAGCTGTACAAAGATGTTAATAATGTTAATGGACAGAAACGTCATTGGCGAATAAGACATCGGCGCCATTCAACTGCCGTCGGTTCATATAAGCGTGAGCTGGTCGCGCGCGCACTCAGTGGAAGGAGGCTAGCATTCGCTCTGTGTCGTTAATTCTAAGGCGCTGTGCGCACGCGCAACCCGGTCCGGCGCCAACTCCGCGACGTATATTCTTTACACAAAAATGATCAATAAACTCTACTAATTTTTCACGCGACAAAAGCGACAAGGACGCGGACTTTGACATACAACTTTATTTAGTTCACCTTAATTGTTCTTATTAAAAATAATAATACATCAAAATGGTTAGTGGCAATAAAAATCCGGGGGATCCCATGAAAATTCCACCGAAAAATCGTGAGAAAAAATCTAACAATTACAAGAGGGCCAATATCGTATCTAAGACATGGTTTATGTGGATGATGCCCACATTTTGGCGAGGCTACAAGCGGGACCTTTACGACGCTGACCTCACGCAGCCCAAAGACAACCACCATTCGGACAAGCTGGGTGATCGACTGGAAGCGTAAGTTATCCTGAAATATACATATATTAAATTCTTCTATGGCATTTAAAATAATTTATTGTAGACACTGATTTCTTTAAAATTGTAACAAATAAATATTTCTTTATAAAAAATAAAACAAATAAGATATACTTAACGATTACTGATTGATAACGCTAATATTAAATAAGATCATAAAGCTTTTAACTTTTGCCTCATTTATCCAATTTTTTTCACGATCAATTTAAAAATTAAACAATTTAATTTTATTTACCGACTTTCAATTTGTGTATCTATTTAATTAAATTTAATGATGGCATATAAGCCTTTATATTTTTAAATGCACATATTATGGCATGTTTTATGTGTGAACAAAGCTCATGCTTTGATAATGAAACTTGAACATCTAGCCCACCTAATGTAGAATGGACAGCATTCACTGAACACTCACGTCTACTTCTAAACTCTTTGCTACTCATAAAGTATAAGAGATCTACCGTCTAAGCCTCTCATTTAATGATAGCACGTTATGTTACTGAAACACTAATATTTTCTTCGTAATGGCTTGCGTTGGAATAAAATAAAATAGAATAGAATGAAAAATAAGGATTGCGGAAGAATCAATCAGACTGAAGTATTTAAGTTATTCACCGCCTTTATTAAAATTATATACTTTAATTTTTATTCTATGTGATTAGACAAAAGAACATAAAAAATTATTTTGCAAGCATTGCGCTTTTTTTCGTTTACTATTTTACGTTTGACGTAAATGACATATAAATTTCATGTAGGTACGTAGGTTTGAATCTGTCTGTTTTATTGTAAAAAAATATTTTATCACGTTAAGTAGTTTCTGTTACAAACTGTGTTCTCGTTAAAAACGAATTTATTTTTAGTTTCGGTAATGTGATAACTTAAATAAAATTATATACGGTTATTGGTATAATATACCTACTATATTCATGTCCGTACCGCGTGATAATATACATACAAAAGGTGTAAACAGCTGTTTTCTCGTTCAGATCGTCCAAATTCTGAGATTATTGTGAAATAAATCGCGCAATAGGTACAGTAGAAAGTGAAGTTTTTATTTCAACTTACTATCATAATTATGCATATGGCAATATAAGAATTATATATTTATGGGATAATTGAAAACGATATACTTGTACAATTTAATCGACCGGACTGGATTTAGTGGTGGCTTTCTTGCCGCAGCAATTTTTAGTCACGTGCACTAAAACACCTTTGTTAAACGCATATATCAAGCAAAGAAAACCAGTTTCCGCTAGTTTAAGTCTATAAAAATAAAATAATGTCACACTTAGTACTTACTTGTTTCTTATAAATAAAATTTTATCATACTTTTTATTTTAAAAGTGTAAAATGTAACGTTTATGTTTCTTGTATGTGGTAGGTACCTGTATTGTTATTACTTCACGAATTTTAACAACCTTCACGAATTTCAAAAGATTTATTATCTTACTAAACGTTTCTTCATTTGCAATACCAAAAAGCAAAATTATGTTATTAGTAACAACTAAAATGTAAATAAATAATAAGACGCATTTTTCTGTTTTTTTTTTTAACAATGAAAATCGCTGTATCCTATCGAAAGTGAATTAGTTCTGATAATGTCTTTCCTATGGCGCTCTGCAAATAAAAAGAGAGGAATTTATCATTAATCTTGGTTAGATTAATCATCAAAATTATCAGTTAACTAATGTTTGTTTAAACATTTGCAAAGCATATAGGAAGCCGTAAGATATAATGAATCTACAGTAAGTAATAATCTTTAATTAAATATTATATATTTGAATGAATGAGTTTGAAGATTTTTCTCTATCGTAAGTTTAGATATGACATCTCTATCAACTACTACTGTTACTAAACGTAAAGTACTACTAGGTAAAAGTTGCGTCGATTCAAAGGGCAGGGACAGGGCAATGATTGAGGCGGTACGAAGTGCGCCGGGTTAGCTAGTTATACATTATACAAAATGATGTTTAAATTGCACATAAAAAAAACTGAAGTACACATAATCAATCAATATCTAATATTATTTATATACGAGTATGTATATATAAAAAAAGTTTTCAAAGTTAAAAAAACCCACGACATAAACTTTAAAATGGATCCGCCTATTTTCATCAAACATGTAAGTAACCTTTAATACAAAGAGAACTACATTGAAATCGCTTCATTCGTTCAAGAGCTATGATGCCTCAAAGAGACAGAGTGCCA
>DWGW01000257.1:0-16909 GCA_018247775.1 Udranomia orcinus
TTGCTTGCAGACTGGTAGTAACACCGTTATAATTTAATTTTTGAATTTAAGTAAATTTCATTTTAGATATTAGATAAATATTGTTTGTATCATTTTATTGACTTAAGTTTTGGATTTATTAAGTTTATTATAAAATAAACGATGTAATAGCCACTACACACAGTAATTCGGACTTAAAAAATATATTTGACTAACATTGCTAATAGGAAAGTTTCCTAGGATTCCTTATACTGTACTGTACTCTGTGTGCATTGTACTCAAAAACTACGTATGAGTTTTTGAGTTTGCAATA
This sequence comes from Udranomia orcinus, assembly GCA_018247775.1. Taxonomy (NCBI): domain Eukaryota; kingdom Metazoa; phylum Arthropoda; class Insecta; order Lepidoptera; family Hesperiidae; genus Udranomia; species Udranomia orcinus. The sequence goes on from DWGW01000257.1 coordinate 293, forward strand.
ATACGAGACATACGACGCCACAGTACACACAATTTTGCACATTTCGTAAAAGAGAAATTCTCGCTTCTCCCTCAAACCACCAAATTAAATATAAGCAAGATTAGATCCAATCGACCTTATGTGTCAGGCACGTTCAGACTGATCGCCTAATCGGCGGTACACGACTATCCCATTTGCATCCGCCGCCAGCGACCTCTGCATTCGGTGAATTCTGAGATTCACTCACACGCGATAACTGTCGCATTTCAAGCACGTTTAACTGAATAGCATCACAATACGTTGCCAAGTATTTAGGGTAATTTCGAGTGTTGTTATAACAATGTTTAATGCTCTGTGCATTTCGGGAACGGCATGGGATTTGTCAACCGTGATAGTCCATAATGGATCTTCATCAGGCTATACAATTTGGAATTTTTTGGATCGAATTTGTAAATGGAGTTATTTATAGAACTCAGCGAGGCAGTCATGTATTATAATTTGTTTACAGAACAATTTAACGGACAAATGAAGGGCCGCAAACGAACGGTCATAAGGATTCCGTCATTCCCTTTTTCCTTTTCCGAGGGACGCAGTCTCAAATATACGGGTTGGATTCAGAACCCTGTCTATCCTTTTCCTTTGAAGCAGAAAACATACTGAAGAGATTTTAAAAGGATAAAATGAAGTGATTTCGAGCTGGTGGAACAATGCGACGAATGCGAGACTGCTCTTTCTGCTCGACGAATACTTTTATGTTATGTGCAGGTCAGTTTAATTTCTTTTCTAGAAGGCGAGTACACGAGAGCAACTTTATTGGATAGTAGAAAAGGATTTCGAAGTAGCTCGGAATTTCGCCGATTAATCAGTTATAGTACAAGAACAACAAATTGGTACGTTTGTGAAGCTTGAAGACATTATTGAGGTTATCTCATAGATACTTACAAAGTTATACTAGTTGTAAAAACAAGAGAAAGTTGAAAAGAGATTTGAGACCAGATTACTAATAACCGAATGCTGAATTTTATTAAAAAAAATGTTTGCCGATAATTTACTAATTGGATGTGTAGTATTGGAGTTTAATTAAGACCCTATTCACCAGTCTCTTAAAAAAGAATTACGTATCAAATTACAAAATATATAAGAGATTTAAAAAAAGAAACAAATGATTTCAATTTTAAATTTGGAACGCTTTCGAGTTCGAGTTTAATTTGTGTAGACGTTAACATTTCACACACGTTCGTCTCGAGAATAATTTTAATAACGAAACATATTCTTCAAACGAACAGATTCTTTGAATTTTCTCCCTCGCGACGATGTTATTGTCGTGATACAAGATGTTGAATGTCAATTTAATACATATTTAGCTTAAAAAGACGTTACGGTTCGCACGTATGCAGAATAACGAGTAGGGTTCCACCCCACCGCGATCGCCCTTTTACGAAAGTAATATATTATTATGTTTCGAGATAGGTCGTTATTTTCAAAATTGAAATAACGTTTCGTTTGATATGCACTTTTAAATGAGATTCGACGCACAAAATGGACGCTTTATGTTTTTTTGGCGGGTACTCGTATGAAGCAATTGAATAGGTGGTTTTTGTTTGTTTGCAATATCGTTTCCATTACGTTTGGTTATAATATTATTTAGAAAAGTGGCGGTAATGTATTTGAAAATATACTTTTTGAAACGTCTTTCAATGATAGATTTTGGTAATATTAAGTTTTAATACTATTTCATTGTAAGTGTGAATATGAAACATATGAAAACAATTTCATCTCAATAAATATAAATCTCAATTTATATATATTAAGGCTTAAATTTATTCAATTACATTCTTATATTTTTTGAATAAAAATAACAGTACCTAATTACAATAAATGTTATTGTAAACTTAATTATAATATAATATCAGACTTGATACGATGTCGACAAGTAAAAACCACAAAAAAGTGATTTATATTTTCTATTTCGTTCCTCATATAAGTGGTGGTCCTTTAATCTTTTTATCCTTCCCTTTGTTTTGGAGTGTTCTAGGGTTTGGCGAGGCTTTGTAAGACGGACCAGGGGTTGCTAATCTATATCAGTCTGTGTGCGACGGGACGATTGAGATGTGTATCTACACGAATGTTACGCCTGTGTGGGTGATTGAATACACATAATACCGAACGTTTTGATATCGAGCTTGCGGGAAAGGTATTAAGTGAAAAATTTAGGATGAAGGCTCTTTCATGGTCTTTTCATAGATTCTGTCTGCCTTGCAAAGTCGGCAACATATTAGCAACTCGATGTGGCTCTGGATTATTTATTGTTATCCATAGATATTTTTCATATAATTTTTTTTTTCCAAAAACAGATTAATTCAAGCCTTTTTTTTCTTTTCGCGAATTCTGTAAGTTTTATTCCAAATTTCTCCAATGTTCTTCAAAACGGAAAACAGAAATTAAATGAGAAATGCTACATGGTAATTTTTGGAAGAAATGTGGTAATCTTCCAAATACACAACCAATTCCATTAATTCTATTCATTCACAATTTAAATAAACCTATGTCACTTAAAATTTATCATATGATATCAGTTTTGCTAATATAAAAGATTAATTAAAATTTTAACATTAGTTAGATCGTAAAGAACTTTTCTCATATCGCCACTCATATACAATACTAATCTATAGCAAAAAACTATTTTAATAAGATAGTACAAAAGCAATTCCGTTCGGAAAGTCTATAAGGTCACCAATAAGTCAGTTCGCAACAATTTCAAAATTAAACAGCGGGTTCATCCAAGGTCGGCTGCGGTTGACACTTCAGAAAGGTTGAAATGTAATATAATAGAAAATGTTTTAACGAAGAAAAGGTGTGAATAAAAGTCGTTTTGAGGGTGTAAGATACAATTGCGAGAATATATGTAGTTATAGATTTTCTAATCTAATAATGCACGCCCCTCTAAAGTCTTTACATGCAACTTTTTACAAACCAATAGTACCTAGGTACCTATTTCGAGAAAAGTACAAATGACGTAAACTGCCAATTATAGTGACCTATCAGTGTAGTGTATTTTGACAAGTCATACAATTCGTGCATTCTACATTTCTGAACATGACAGATCGCCATATTATTTGACCAATGAGTGCACGGATGAGTCTGAGCTTAAAGAAAATTGCCTACACATACTAGTAAAGAGTTGTAATAAATATATGCTTTAACACGTTAAAATATTTATGTTTAGAGGAGGGTCGTGTATTTTTAAATTGGAAGTTCTATAATTAATTAGGTATCTTTTGCCCGCAAGTTCACACCATTTAAGCAGTCTTATAATTTCCATATGCATCATTTACCGAACTTCAAAAGATATATTGTGTTAAAAGTTTAGTAACAGAGTTATAAAGTAATTTTGTTATATGATATGAATATATCATAGCCTTATGATAGATGAATTTGGAAGTGGAAACGGGCATAATTATTTGCAGGACTCAGGACCTAATCTGGGAAAATCGAATACCAAAGAATAACCAAGCTTTTAGATTTACGGGAAACAATGAATTTTAAAAAAGAATTTTCAGTAGTGATTTATTTTATAATAAAGGTATTATGCCCTTTTTTGTATATATTATCTTGTTATCACTACTCCAAGTTAATTTTTGTACGACGTGTGCATAGAGTAGAATTTGAGCCACGAAAAAAACGCCACTTTAAAAGAAAATTTTCTCTGGAGCGTGACAAATGCCACAATGATGCGCCATTTTGAGATTTCCCTCCAGAGAAGGCATCAAGTTTGAAGTAAATCTGGGATATCTCCAGTAATGTCTCCCCTGACGTGTTCTCCGAACTCGCTGACCGTAAAATTGTAAAAACTACGATAAATCTTCCAGTTTACTTTCTTTAGTCTGTCGGGAGATGCGGTCAATACAGTGAATAATATCAATGTAACTAGGCATAAAAAGTATCTAAGCATAATAAATAAGACCAAGCATTCGAACATTCTTTAATGGACTGCAAACGTATTTTTGCAAATAAATAACTTTATGTTCAACATTAATAACGGTTTCAAAGAATAAATAGGAGAAAAAGAAGAAGAATAAATATAAGAATATTTAGGAGATTTAAGATATAATATTAATGTACGATTTTTTTAGACTAATAATTAAGAAAAAAAAAACAATCCGAATTTATAGCTGAATAATTTACAAAACCGCTTATTTCATTAATTGTTTATGTTACTTAAAACACATGTGTATGCATACACGGTACATCTGTTAGAATGTGTCTACGTATAGACAGACAATTCCTATACGGAAGAAATGAGTTTACTAATTTACTGACTCTGGCAGTTAACACTTCTTCCTCTTAAACGACTACATCAATCCTTAATCTGCGTCAAAGTGTGGACTAGCTGTTCTTAAATACTCAGCGAAACTCACACCGACATACAATCACGTTCTTATTGTTACTATTGTACTCGTCAGTATTAAAGTAAAAAAATGCAGACATATAAAACGTGCAACCAATCGACGGACTTATCGCAGATAGCGATCTGTTTCAACCAACCGTGTAATACCTGTTTCAGAAGAAAATTAATAGGGCAGACACATGATAAACAAATAAATAAATAACATCAACAAATTAATAATATGTTGATGTATCGTTTCTAGTGAGAAATCAGACAGATGCCTCGCTTTTATCAAATCAAATCAAATCATTTTTATTGTGGAAAAAAAAGAAGATTCCCGCCACAGATGGGCATACAATAAATATTAAATTACATATAAAATTAACATTGTAATTAAATAATTAACTTATACAATTATTATACTTATGTAATGCCTTATTTTTCTATATATTTGTCATTTATGTACCGGCATTCGCGCATAACCCGTACAAAAATTTGCTATCCGATGGGTAAGGAGATTAGTGATCCCCAATTGAAGTATATCTTTACATGTAATTGATATAGCTAACTATTTCTTAGTTTTATTTGCATAGTCAAAGTCATGACTAATTCTTTCTTTATTATTATTAATCCATACACTTTTTAAAACGATTTTATTTTGTATATTTCCATTTCTTCTAATTAATTGAAAATATCAAAAAACGAACTGATATAAAATAGCGAATTCTCGATTGTATTCTTACCTGACATTTTACACCTCTTTTTACTTGGACGAGGCAGCTTTTAATTACTAGGTTAAGTGTCACCTTCTACATTAATTTGGCGTTAAGCGATATCAAAGGTTTGTTTGCGTAAGATTGGGTTACAGAGACGGGTGTTTCTTTACGAATTCGTCTTTCATAATTGAAAGTTACTCAATCGCTTTGATTATTAGTTAGAGAAAGTTTTTAATGAATGAAGGCTGGACCGAAAAATACTTCAAACCTCAAACATTCAAAGCTGTAGAACTACGAGACTGGAATAATGGGTGGGACAGAAAAAGTTTTACGCTTTGAACCCTAGCGACGGTAAGTGTTTTGCGTTTCGACCCACGCAGCCTGCATACCAATGCGTAAAAGGATTGATGTTTGCACAAAGTTTCGCAAAAAATCCGACGCGCACTAACTTATTATGCTTACTTTCACATAAAAAGTGAGTTCCCGAGCTCTCAATGTTATAACTACATTGACTTAAAAGGTGAAAGTGCCCTTAACACGGTTCGTTCCACGCCGGGGATAACGAGTCGAAACGTCAATTTTATAATAGGGCGGCCGTAAGTACAAATTCACTATGCTATATTTTCTTTCATTTCACGCTCTGTTGACAATGGAGTCGGGAAGAAAGGCCAAACTATTAACTACGTACTTGTAATGTAAAGGAGCCAAGAAATCATGAAAAAATAGCTGCCCCTTATTTATACAATACATACTTTAGTGGAGGCGGAAAAATAAAAGAGGCTATTAAGGCTGCAGGAAGTAAAAGTTTAAGCCAAGTTGGTTCTCTGAAAGATTGGAGGCTTTAGATGTCTTTGAAAAAACTTTCAGGCTCCGTCCGATAAAATGTTTCGTTCACATGATGTAATCCCAAGATTTTTCTTGGTTTGTCTTCGCTGCGATAAGAGCGATGCCGAAAATATATGATTTTTTCCGAGTTTCAAAGATAATTACAACTTTTCTAAGAATCTATTAGTGTATCAGTATAGTTGATTATACATATGCATATTTAGATGTATACATGTATACTACATAGAACTGGAATGTGACCTTTGACACGCAACTTTTGATAAAGGATTTCGACGAAGGTCCACTTGCGTGTATCTATTTAAAGAACATTTGATTTGCAGATGTTGGCGGTGAAAACGTAAAATACATTTATATTTCGGTTAATTTCCCCAAACAACATAGAATATTCTTGTCAAAAGACACGCTTTGAATTACATCGTAAAATATTACGGGGACTTTGGGCTCGGAAAGCTTGCGAAATAATTAAAGGAAGTGTAATAAGGATTTCGATTTGCATAACAAATTTGGAAAGGTTGTAAAAAGTGTTTCCGGAGGAAATCTTTTATCAAATCAAAGGTCTTCGATTTGTTGGCGGAAAATCTCTTATCAAATCAAAGATCTTGGTTGGAATCGCGGTAATTGATTTTGTTTTAAGCATGAAGATGGCGATAGATCGGAGTTAAAATGAGCATGAATTGAACAAGCGCTTGGTATATTTAAGTCTACCGTGGACCGACCACGGATCCCTTGCTGTATGAAAATGAATTCATTCATCCATTAGATAATTAATCCATTTATTTGTGCCATTAAATTAATAACTCTCAAATAGAACACTTTTGAGGAACAACGTAGGATGGCCAAAGGTTCACCTTCTCACAACATCCTATAATAACCACGAGAGTAGCTACAGGTCCTAGATAAGTTGGCTACAGTATTCTATAAATTGATTTGACTTGATGTAGTAGTTCAAGGAGTTGAAGTCTTCACCGTTACGTCACCGTCACCTTTCGAGTAAACAAATAAAAATATTTTTTTTTATATACGAGTATATAAAAGTATTTTTTATATAGGTATATAACGAATTACGACTGACGACGACCGACGACGACGACGACGACGATGTATTTTGATGAAGATTTCACTATGTAAATAGAATTAGGGACAAGAGAAAATAAATATGGAGTGTACATAATGAATCCTTTTTTTATTTTAGTTGTAAATTGCGGAACCAAAGCTCTAGAGGGTTGTATTGCAACTTGCAGTGCGAAGCGCATCCTGTCAGTGTGGATGACACATGTGTCAACTCGAACGGAGTGTCGACAGCTCTTCAGTCGGGAAAGTGCAGGAATGCAGTGCGAGTAGTGTAAGGGCAGTATCTGCAACAAACCTTAGTTAAGTAATTTGTATGGTTACTTTTCACAATGTTTTTAGTATTTATCATAGTCAACAAATGATTTTGTTATGTTTGAGCGTTTATATATTATCATAATATAAATGCGAAAGTTTGTGAAGATAGATAGATGTTTGTGACTCTTTCGCGCAAAAACTACTGAACGGATTTACATGAAACTTTCTTATATAGCTTATAATATATATATATAATTAATATGCTTAACAGTAATATGGAGTATAATTTAAAAAGGTACTGTGTTTGCCCAAAACATATGTAACTATAAAGAAGTGAAAAAAACTCTGCTTAAATTACTTAAAATAAAACGCGGGTAACATATAGTAGTTATATACGGAGGCATATTTCATCATCGAAATTAATAGTTATCTGTCCTGAGATTAAGTAACATAATTTTGGTTGTCTCGGCCGGACAGCCAGAAGGGCGGAGTCACGAGACGTGCTGCAAGTTGTAGTGTAGTGCCTCCGTCCGACATTGGCAGGAAGGACACCGTCAGATTTTAGTGGTATCGAGTCCCACATAACCCTGCCGCCCGCCCCGGTTGAAGTAGGGTATCCGGATTTCCTGTCGTTAAAAAAAACAATTTTGATTATAGTAGTAGAGTTCAAAAGAGTGAGTCTTGTATAAATAATCACTTGAGAGTGCAATAAAAGCTTCTTAATTAATTACACACCAATACATTTTAATACATCTTAACTTTACGATCATTGAGTAAAATAAACTTATTTTCATTCGCCAAGTTCGTAGGCAACAAAAATACTGTGTTCAAGTGATAATGAGGTTCCCACAAGGTTTTACACAATTCTTAATGAGAGACGGCAAACAAGAAGGCAGTTTCATTATATTTAAAGGCGGTAATTCATTCAGGGTAACCGTTCCCCTGGGCGCGATCCTGGGTATTTGGTGCAGACTGTAATTACTTCGTTTTGAGTACGAATTTATTTTGTTGTGTGTTAACTTTGATTTATAATGAAAGGTTGTATGAAAAAATAATGCGAATACGGCTTATTTCACGTGAATGTTTCGGGATAACTGGACTCATTTTTAAACAGGATTGTTAAGTAAGGATAATTTCACATTTAGATACTAAAATTGATCGTGGGTGTTGGCGCGCGTTTCGAAACGCCGTACAAAGCGATATACGAGTATAGATGTACGCTTCTACAAGACGTATTATTATTACACTTGGTCTGTTAAACGATTTGTATATCCAGTGAAATACAAATTGTGAAAAGAAACAACAATAATCTTCATTCATACGTATATATTATAAGATTTTTAATTTTTTTTTAACAAAAACCTTCAATAGGTATGAACGTATGAACTATATAAATCCATATAAGCAAAAAAAAGCTATTTTTTAAATGTCTTCATGTACGTACCGTCGATTTTATTCTTAAATCAGTTTTTGATTTTAAATCAGTAATTCAGGAGAATATAACTCATAAGGCAAACATTGCTTTTTCATGCTTGCATGGCATTATGTAACACATAAATTGCATTATATTGCGAATAAAAAAATATTTAAAGCACATTAAACTCTTGATATATACTCGTATTACGATATTGAACGTCGTGCGATTGCTCACAAAACTTAAGTTCGCTTAATTCTCTGCACTTTGTTCTACTTTTTATCGACGCGAATTGCGAGAATTTCACTTCGGCTTGAGAAACCGAACATCTTGAGGGGGTGGGGAATAATGGCACTTTTTATGTGAGCAAAAATTTCAAACAAGTCCCAACTTTGACATCAGCCCGTGAATTATCGCGGTCTCCTCGGGGTCATTTGAGAACTTGAGTCTAAACTCGGGTCTTAGGGTGTTCTTAGAATAAGAACTTATTCTGGGCTATGATATCTATTTATACATACATACAAATAAATAATATTGGACTATCAGTTTGTAATATTAAAATAACCGCTTTTTAATAAACACATAAATATTATATGTATGCACTGTATATGTACAATTTTGTTTTATGGTTTTTTTCTGTCTATCTGTCTTTCTGTTTGTTCCGGCTACCTCCGGAACGGCTGGACCAATTTTAACGGGTCTTTCACTGGATGATAGCTAATGTAATATTCCACATGGACGAAGTCGGGGGTCCAGCTAGTGTAGTTTAAACTAAAAGCGTATTAGTAAAACTAATGAACGCGTGTACAAAAATTAACATGTTCACGCTAACAAATAACATCAGAATCTTACAGTTACTACCGGCTCCTTATTTAATAGCTATCGTAGTGTGTGTGAATATTACAAATTAAAATTGAGAGCATATTATTTTTCTATCGTGTATTGTTTAGTTAACTAACATAATACACTATAATTGCACATGTTTTATACATGCAATTGTAGTGTACACTGTGCTATAAACATGGTAGAGGTCTTCCAGTTCAAAAAGGCACACACCTCCACTAAACTGAATTATTTTCAAGCGTAAAAGCAAATATTGGCGGAGCATTATATGATACGTCCGTATTGTCGCGCGGTCAACTCACTTGTGCACTTGTTGATCAACAAATCTGGCAATTTAGTTTTGTAGTTTTTACATAAAAACCCATTATTTCTTAGTTATATTGAAATATTATTGGTTTATATAAAGTTGCATGTGTGCGTGAAGACTTTGAAGGAGCGAGCATATTTAGATTTTAGATTAGACGATCTCTTCTTTCGAATAGTACAGGAGATTGTTATGGTCGGAGAAGATTTTCTTGGCGATATAATAAAAAAATGCATGATCCCCCAAATTGCGGTAATAACTAGTAAGTAGGGCATTCTGGGTTTTCATCCAGAATCATAAAAAATAAATTGCCAAAATGGCTGGGCTAGTAGCTTCGGCCATTAAACGGAGTACCATTTATACGTGTTATATTAATACGAAAGATTGGTAGAAGACCCGTCTTGCAAAGTCAAAGGCCTCCAAGCCACATTGATTTATCCTCCCTATTTTCGCCCTATTTTCCCCTTACTTACGAAGTCATTCTTTATTAAACACATTAAGATTAGTTAATTTATTGACAAAGTTACACACAGCGTCTTAACATTGAAATGTTAGAAAACAATCTAAGCTTATATAATATTTCTATGTTTGTAGTATCTTTTAAATAAATATTGAACAATGTGATTTAATGGTGATGTAAGAAGACATTTACGTATAGAACACGCGAACTTGTTCAGTTCACGTCACTTTATGGCGCATCAAGCGAGCGTTTGCGACCGACCGAAATTTATTTCCGACGTTTCAATATAAAGCGTCGCCAAATACACGAGATACGAGGCTGGGGGGCTATCCGAAGCGTTGCAGGTACCGCTTATCGCCGATGGCGTTCGATCGCATATCTGATTTATATTTCGCGCATTACGCCCATCTCACGGTCTCCCCTACGCCACGTCCCGGTAAATATGCCAGCGCTCTTAGTAACTGCGATGAAATTCGGCGAAAAACGTCGGATCCTCCTTATCTCACTCCTTCGAACAGCAGTTACGTAAATATGAAAAGAACTCCCGGGGTGAGTAGAGTATTTCATTATCCGTGACCTGTTGAGCGCGAGATTTGTGACTCATCTTTACGTAACGCGAGCTCGCAACGCCATTTTTTCTCGGTTATCAAATTTTTATGAACACTCCCGACTGCGTACACTATAAAGAATCATTTTTCAATTGATACACACATCGCTTTGAACAAGCGCAGTGTGCGCGTAATAAAACTAAATGTTTACTTGTATCGCGCGTAACGCTATAAAATCGTAAACGGACGTCCCAAATGACGAAATCTTTATAAATTTTAGTCAAACGAAAACGACGAGGACCATAAATAAACCGTACTCAAGAAAACTGTTTTGGACTACAACAATAATGGTGCTCTTTAAAAACGAGTCGATTTTCTCGGACACTTTATCATTTCTGAGCGGAGCGCCACTGTTTTCTGAACGTCGCCGAAAATTAGATAAAAGCAATGCCTGACGTCGTGTCGGTTTTTATCGGCGTTGGTACATTTGCCTCTTACCTAGTCTCCGGTTCCCACGCTCGGGCTTCCGTTTAACGGCAATCAGGCCGAGCTCGCGACGCTCTGTCAATACGAAGGCGAGAGGTTTCCCTGATAAACTTATCTAGCACCCGCCCCGCTCACCCGCCCCCCCGTCGTCTGCTTATCTCGTACGTATGTAGGCGTACTCGTGCGATCAACTCGTCCTACAATATGCCAAATTCACTCCTTCATGTTCGTGTCATATCAAACGTGCTTAAAATATTCCGTAATTAATTAACTTATCAATGTCGCGAACCCTTAATGTATTAACTTGTACTAATTATTATTCCTAATTATTAAGTGCACAACGTGGTATGAGCTTATGTACATTTGTCCATTATTAGTTAAAAAGTGACATCTAACTTCAAGAAAGATATACCCATCACCATTCTAAAGTCTTTACAAACGAAAATCTTTTTAAATATATTCATATCATAACAAACATGTACTGCACTTACAAAAACTTGCATTGTTTCGTTGTTCTTGCGACCTCGAGAGGCATTCGCAACATGCAGAGCTACTAATACTAAAACTTCGTCCATTTAGTTATCCCACATAACCATTGAAATAACATTGTAGCGACACATGTTCAAGAGTATCGTATCTTGTACAATACGCATCAATACGTGCTGTAACGTCGAATGTCGACAGAAATTCTAAACAAGAGAACCACAAAATGCTTTTCTCTTTGGAAACGGATATCAGAAGAACCTGTGTATTGATAAAAATAAGATAGAAAACTGCAATGTATTTAGTTTAACTGAAATTATCAATATCGAAAAAGAAATCAGAGAAATATCCTTGAACGAAATCCATATTGAACTACAAAGTTATGAACATCCAACACCGGATTTAAAGGAACGCATTGGGCGTTTATTTGCAATATAATTTCGAGTTTTTTACGCCCCCTTTTATATTTCGGCGCTTTTTATGTTCGCTGGAAAGGTCCATAAAGGTGGATTAAAGAAACATCAACCCACGACCGATTGCTTCCAACGTCCTGTAAGAGTAGGTTAAAAACAGAATTCCGACGAAACTCGACAATTCTTGCTATAATTACGTTCCACACAAGATTTTCTATTCCAAACGATAATACTTTTGAAACGCTCGCTCCATGCTATTAAATTTATGACTCTCACGTATAAATTTGTTTTACCTTAAAAGTATTTCGCTCGAGCGAATCGAGCGTAAATTTAATGACTGCCTTCAGATTCACATTAATTCAAACCCATTCGCGAATGATCAACCGAGGTGACGAAGCGCGTAACGCGGAGTTTTCTAGCGAAACAATTAAATTTCTCATATATCGACGGGATTAGAAGCAGAATTTCAGTGCGGGAAAGATCGAAACCGAACGCATTAAGCCAGGGCGTATTGGAGCAGATCTTAAGTTCGCTCGGTTAAACCGAAATCTTTCGTCGGTGTCGAATACTCCTCGATCGGATTCGATCGATATATCGCCCCGAGGGCGCGCCTACCTAGCGGGGCTAAATACAATTTACCTTTGTTATTTTTCGTGTCATTAAACTGCGTCGCGATTTCGAACGCTTGATCGGGATTGCGAACTCCAATGCGAATTGTTTGTGAGCTTTTGTTTCCCACTCCGCTCGCCAGCGACGCGACATCAATTAACATCGGATCCCCCGACTGAATTTTCTTCATAGCCGTTTTGATTATTGTAGGTAGGTTTAAAGCGGAATTACTTCCCGCTGCAGAATAGAGCTGAATATTGAGGCCCCGCTTTAGTGTTTTGGGTCGACTTCGCTAAACTAAACTGATTTCTAGCGATACATTTAACAGATTAGTTTGGGGACGCAGAAGCTTACAAATTTCAATGTCGCACTATCAGTTTGGAAGTAGACACGGCGGCATTTGTCTGGCGCGTCCCCTCGGTTGCGTGCTTCTGAACAAATGAGGGTGACCACGTCGCAGCCGGCCTCTGGTGTAGGCGCCGGTTCATTTGTAAAGCTTTATCGGGCCTGACAAATTGCGACACTCACTATTTTTATGTCGCGGACGATCGAGGAATGCTCGAGCTACGGAACGATTCACCTCCCTCCCATTGTGAAACTTTCGTATGGAATAAGTTTTAATACGAGCCTCACGAAATAAATGTAGGTCAATTCGAAAAACAATGGCTTTGTTCTAAAGAAAAAGACGGTAATACCCGGCAGTCTTTACGACTCATACGTACTCACAATCTAGGCTTCCAACTTTAGCTTTACATGTTGATTATTCAGCGTTATCTAGGTATAAAAGTTTGCGGGAAGACACTCGGCGCTGTGAAGCCTCGCACTCGCTTCCCCGCGTTAATGCACGGGCACGTAGTTTCATGTCGGCGCAGAAAGTTGTGCAAAGTGCACAAAGTGCGCGAACGCCACGGCAAAGCCTTCATTTGTCGGCTCGTGACGTCCGCGTGACAAATGTGGACGGGTCTTTATGTACCCTCGTACTCACCCGAGCGCGGTGCGATTATGCATGACTATGAAAAATGTAACTTTGTTTGCCAAGCGGTTTTAAACGTAACAATTTGTCAAAATATATCAATTACACGATTCTTTTTCGCATTGTTCCTTTGTTTCAGTTTGTCGTACGACACTAAATCAGGATGAGACACTGCGTGTGCATCGAAACGAGTAGCCATTAATGAAGTTATCTATCTGGTTTAAACTGGTTTTAGCGTAATTTAAAGCCTATGTACTTTCTGTAACGATTCTGCTCGGTAGCGAAATTTCTATTGCTAGAGGGTTAACGTAGATTGGGTAATTTATACTTGCCTCCAGCCCTCCCCCTTCGGCGAGGGGAGGAAGATACAAGTACCATACTGTTCGCTAAAATTGCTTAATGGATCGATTAAATGTAGGATTTAATTAGAAATTATATCAATTTTCTCCGCTTGTCAAACTGGGACAGTTATTAGTTTTTAATCTTTCCAGTTCTTATTGACGATAGGTATTTTGTTACAATATCGACATTGATTCTTAATAATGATGGCAGATAATTACTATGATAATAACGGGTTCCCCAGTAAGGATACCGAATAATTATTTCCGAGCTCGTAAAATTTGTCTTTCTGTATAATAAGTATTCAATGATAAGCTCCTTGACTTGGCTAAGCATATTAAAATTCAATTTGTGAGTCGAACCGTGAAGCATAACGGATTGTGGACCGATTTCGTCGCCTCCTTTCTTCTCCAATTTTGCGACTCACCCGATCTCGGAATAGTATTTGCTCAACTCTCTCGAATACAATAATAGCAATTAACGTAATATTATTATTGTAGTTCATATTCCTATGTTCTTTATAATTGTATGCTTTAAACTTGAAAGAACGTGGAACATTCTTGTGTATTTTAATATTTATGTATAACAAGCAACTAACCTCAATGTCGGTTATCCTCCAGTGAAATTTTATATGAATATCTCTTTCCTCGGAACTTTACGGAATCTCGGAATTTAATAAAATAGAAACATCTCTAAAGATAAAAAGATATAAAATAAATAATTCAATGGGTATACAAACATTATTAACACAAATTCTATTTGTTACAGGTGGAATGCAAAAAAGCACAGCCGAAAGAAGTGATACTCCCAGCTAACCTGGCGAAGACGAGAGCCGCCGGACGCGGCGCGTACGGTGAGTTGTTAGGTAGCGCCGTGGCCGCCGGCGCTGGCGTGCGGTACGCTCCCTACCCCGTCCATGCGCCGGCGCAGCTGTTGGTAGCAGGCGCGGGCGTGGGCGCGGGCGCGAGCGGCGCGCACGCAGCGCTCTACCGGCGCGCGCTCGCCTCCCTCCGCCCCGCGCCGCGCCCGCCGCGCCCGACTCTCGCACCGCTCACCATCCCCCCACTCGCGTACTCCGTCTCCGAACTCCTCGGTGCACACGCTCTCGACATCCCCACCATCTACTCCCCCCTCACCCACACCACTATACCGACCCCCTTGCCCCTCTGATCCGCGGTCCTCTTTCAGCAACATCCTCACCATCCCTTCTGAGCCCCATCCCCCATTTATCGTTTCGAACATTCTGACTAGTATTGAACTCCGACCTACGCTGCGCTGGCAAACTTTTCCTATCCATTCCTACTTTTCTCTTACATTCCTCTGCTCTCTCGCGTCCTTTGTAGGCAACTTTTAAATTGTACTTTAAGGAAACTGATAATATCCAAAGTGTCTTATTTTTAGTAATGCCATTAGACGATCAATTAGTTAGCGGATTTTCGAAATGTGTATCGACATAATTAGAGAAGCTATAGAGACAGTTATTATGTAACGATTTACACATAAATTAATTACATTTTTTCAATCAGTAGAAGATGATTCTGGAACAATTTTACGTAGGGTTAATAGAGAGCAATATTTTTCTACCAGGTTGTAGGTGCTTAATTCCGTTAATTTCGATATAGATAGAATAAATAGTACTGGGCCTGGTCTTTTTCTCATTTCTAAGTAGCGTTTGATATGGAATATTAAAGAAGGGGCCTAAAGGTTCTGCTGATTCTTGCCAGTTTTGCCACACTTCCATCCATGATATGAAACTAATCCGTTTAGCGAAGCAAGTTTATTGTCATTGCGGCTAATTTGGTGAGGTGTTCTAAATAATATTTTCTTAAATGGTATTATATTCTTTAGCTTTTTATTATAAACTAGCTTTACACTCGATGTCGGCTTTTCAAAAATGTTATCAGTGGAAGAAACGAGGTACCTATTATCATTGGATGTTATTATGAGTTTTGTGATACTTAGTTTACTTAATATTTATTTTATTTTGTCAAGCAAAATAATAGTTTAGGTTAATGAAACTTATAATGTACCTTTAGTATTTTTTATTAGACTTTTTTTTTATTTTTTCCTTATTTTTAACATACATATTTATATTAATTTATTATGTGCAATGCCAAAAAGACATAACATAATGTTCACTATTAGTTTTATTTAGTTTGTGTTCTAATTTTACACGATTAATTAAATATTTGTTACTGTTTACGGAAGTAAGGTGTTCATAATACAGTCGATTTGTATTATCGATCGTAGCTCTCGTAAACTAATAGAATTAATTGTATTAACTTATTAAGTAGGTGAATTTTCGTAGAATTTAGATTAATAAAAAACATTTCTAAAATATTTCAAATCGTCTGTTTGTTTAACATGTTTAGATATAGACTAACACTACGTAGAATAGATTAACGATTCAATGGAAGGATATATTATTGTAATCATTGATGGTGATAGAAGTACTAACATACCCCATTGAAATCATTTTAGAGAACTTTTT
>DWGW01000258.1:0-16906 GCA_018247775.1 Udranomia orcinus
AGCCTACCGCAAATTTCTCACCATCACAAAGGGTTGACTGGTGGAGAATGCCACTAGGCATTAAGTCCGCCCTATTGTAAAAATTGTATCTTACAATTAAGTTTTAAATAAATAAATTGTGACAGGAGTGTTGTTGTTTTCCGATAATGTAGATTTCAACGAATTTACCATAATGCCAAGCGTTTAGTCAAATTGTGTAATTGTGCATTTTGGACATCGCACTTTTATAACTCGTGCGACTTAACAATTAATAAACTAATTCTATTCTATAATGAGTATTCTAAGTATTCAAAAATATTATTAAAAAATGTGAAATACAATTTTTTCGCTCATTACAAATGTGTAGAATTAGTAGGCCGTAAATAAGGCCGTAAAATGTCTCCAAGTGTAATGAGTATTGAGCGGTCCCGTGTGCGGCAGAGCGAGGCGCGCGCGGCGGAGCTGGAGCTGGAGCTGGCGCGCGCGCGCGGCGAGCACGGCGGGCGCGCGGCGCTGGCGGCCGCCAACGCCGACCTGCTGCGCGAGCTGCAGCGCGTCGCGGCGCAGCTCAAGGACGCGCTGCGCGAGAACGCCGAGCTCAAGACGCTCTACCTGCAGGTACTGCGCGCGCCGGACGCGTGCCTGACGTTCATTTCCACGCGACGTCGGCCTGACGGAGAGACGCCTCACGTCTTGTAAGTGACGTCGGCCGACCGAGAGATGCCTGACGTCTAGTAGGCGATGTCGGCCTGCCTGCCTGCCTACTAACGGGTGATCTCACTTCCGACTACGGGTTACACTATTGATGGGACATGTAATCGCAATACGCGCTTCGCCGCACTCACAATGACTCATTTAAATCGTGCTGCGTTCCATTAACCGCAATTTTTTATACTCAGGTATGTAGCGCCCGCGATGCAGTGAACAGGGAAATGAAAGATGTACAGACAAAAGTACAGAAGGAAATAGAATTATACAAGTCGCAAGAGAAAGACTATATTGAAAGAATAGAGAAGGAGAAACGACAGGTGCAGAAGTTAACGTCCGATCTCGCGAATTCAAAGGAAGAGCTAGATAGCGCCAACAAGAGAATATCGGAGTTGCAGAAAGAGTTCACGGATAAACAAAAGGAATTCAGTGACAAGTTGAATAAGTATCTCGAAGGTATGTTTTTGTCTTAATTCCATTCTTCATTAAGTAAGAGGTCATTCAAGTATCATGTAAATACTAAATGGTTGTATGGGTCTTCGCTTTTTTGATAACTTGGATAACTTGCCTTAAGGGAAAGGGGTCTGGGTGGTGATTACGTCACGAGAGGAGGGGCGGAAGTTACTTAAATTCTGTGTATGTAATTAATATCCTTATATCATTCTTATTGCAGATGAGAAAAGTGCAATGCGAAAAGAGATGGAGCCGTGCGTTCAGTGCGAGAAACAGATGAAACATATCCGATACTTGGACGATCAACTGAACAAGTGTAATGCTAAATTAAGTAAGTACTCATAGTACTGGTTAACATTATTAATCGTATATTTAACATTTTATTTTGGATAGGTCCGAGTTCGAAGTTGACTCTGCTTATAAAACTTAGAAGTTCGGTGCGATCTTGGGTTCGAATTTTACCCAATACAGTTTTCATAAAAGAAGAAATAGTACCTAGTATTAAATTAAATTTTGTGATTATACAATCAATTTCCAAAGAGGACTATGCAAATACACACAAACACACATGCATACACAAACCAAAATCAAAGGCAATGATTAAATTTTAAAACCGGACAATGATTGTTTTTTTTCAACAGATTCACAGGAGAATAACGAGACGTTAATGAAAGAGCTCAAAGGCAAAGCAGAATTCTTCCAAAACTATATAATAGAGAGATACAAGAAACTGCAAGAGCTTAGATCGATTGGCACTAACACAGAGAATATTAGTCCCGTCCAGACTACTGAAAATAGTGCCGCGGAGCCGCCTAATGACAATGAAGACGCGTTCGCTGCTAAGGTCTGTCAAAAGGAATAATACGTATATTGCTTAATATTTAACAGAACATTTTCTTTCTGGATAGAAAGTACACTCTCTCTGCACCTCCGACAATGATGGCTGTCAACTACTTAACCAATAATAAAACTTCATGATAATTGGTGGAGTAGTTAAGGCGTGAATACGTAACAAACTAGCATTCGCATTTATAATATTAAAGTTAATAACGGTCAAATAGCTTGTAGGCATTTTTCGAGAGTATCTGATACAACTTAAGCTTCCTGTAGATGTGATCACTCATGTTGATATTCTGAATCACCAGGCAGTTAAATATCTTAGCAAAAAGATCAGTTTTGAAAATAATTATCTTTTTCCTAAATAAAATATTGTCTTAAATTTTAATTGTTACATTTCGGAATAATTTCACTAATTTCACTATTAAGAATTTCACTAACAGAACTTTGGAAAATTCGTAATCTTTGCTTGCAGACTGCGTTAATGATGAAAGAGAAAGCAATACGGGATCAAATAGCTGAGAAATTCACGCTAGAAATGAAAACTGTGGAAATGAACTGCGCGAGACGCTTGAAGGAGATGGAGAATGAGCAGCTGGCTACTGTCAGCAAATTGAAGGACTTGCTGGAAAGGAAGGCTCGTGAAGTGGACACTTTGAAGGAGTTCATCTTGTCTGAAAGGTAAATAATACTATAATTGATTACAAATACATTTTTCAATCGTTCAGGGCTAGTGTGTGTAGCAAATTGTGTGTAAAATTGTGTAGCAAATTGTGAGCAGATAAAGCGCTCCACACCTCACAATGCGTACCAAACCCCAACCCATTATCACACAAGTACCTTTTGTAGCTGCTTAATATTTTTAACAATTTTCTAGATCGAAGGTAGCTCAGATACTCGAAGCGAAGGAGAACGAAATATCCGTCCTTATAAAGGAACACAACGAGCTCCAGTTGGAATGTCAAAAAGCTAAAGAAAATGTGACCGACTGGAAACTCAAAGCGGAGAGATATAAGGAGAAATTGTCGCGTTTGGGCTCCCTAGAAGATGTTCTGGCGAAGGAGAGGGAGGATTTGAAGCAGAAGACGAGCTCGTGCGCGAAGGAGTGGCAGTCGTTGAAGACCAGGTCTGTGGAACTACAAGCCCAGTTCTCACAGTTGGAACAGAAGCATGTGAAACTACAAATGGAACATCAAACGCTGCAGGAGAAATACAGGAATGCCAAGAAGACTGTTTTTACTTATAAGGTAATTTTAACTGTATTCAACTGTTTTTTCAATAGTTGTATTGTTTTAGTCTACTAGCTTCGCTACATTTTGTAATGGCCCGTGCGTTTTAACTTTAATTTATTTTTATTGTCTGATTACAAAAACCCTAAACATATAACATCGATTGTAGACATAAAATCATAGTTAGTTTTCTGATATAGAAGTCCATCTGTACGTCCAGGCTTTTGTAGGCTTCGTTCCAAGATCCTGGTTTATTCACAGTTTCTGATTAAACAAATGTCAATATTGAGTACATGTGGCCTATGTAATGTTTAATAAAATGAATTATTGATCAATATAATAAGTTGATGAGTCTGTTTAATATATTTTAACAACCAATATAAAAAATCGTTAAAAACAAGTTACTTCCAGTATGTACATAAGTTGGTCATTTGTTTTTAGTTTAGTTTTAATGATTTTACTCGTTTTTAGGATTACATGACAAAGAAAGATACGCACGTGAACAACGAAGTCAATCGAATACAAGACGAATACAGGAAAATATTTATCAAATTGCAAAATCAACTGAACTACTACGTCAACTCTAGGATACAGGATGAGAAAAACAAGGGGAAACCGTCACAATCACAGCAGCATCAACAGTTTGATGTAAGTTACATTTTTGTATATCTTTAGAATATCACAAGACGTTTTTTACCACATGAAAAGCGACAAATTATCAGTTGATTGGTTAAAGTTTCTGAAATCAATATTATGTTCTCTTTGCTGGTTTACTTCAACATCTGTGTCTTAATGAGTGTGTGAACTATGTGAACATTGTACAGAAATGAAAATGTTATCAGTTTCTACACATCCTCAAGATTGGCTGCTTCAAAATGCGTTTTGTCATCATTCGCCTTATGACCTATAGTTTTTTTTTATTCAGGTTCTATAACAGATGAATACATATTTAGATCAATTTGATTCATAACCGGAATTTATTACTCCTTTCAGTACAATGAAAAAATGAACAGGCTTAATGAAGAATTCTCCCGGCTGACACAAACGAATTTTAAAGAAACACAAGATCTCAATTGAACAAAACCAAGGTATAATAAGGGTAAAATTATTCAAATGTATCATGAAATCAGTCTACAAACTTGGCAAGTGCAAGGATGTACATATCTACAGATTTTAATATATTAGTAGTATTGAAAAATTGCTTCTTCTGAAATATAGTGCAGTACAAAAAATATTGATTCCCTCTCTACATTCAATACTTTACATTTAGTTTCGAAATTGAAATAAACTATATTTTCTGTATTTTATTTATAAGCCTTTTCTCGATATAAATATTCAATTACGTATATTTTTTGCACTACATATTCATTAACAATAAACAAAATATTGTTAATGAATATGCAATGAAATATAGCTTTTTTCACTATATTTTTCTTTACTCTTTCTCACGCTGTTTTTGTTTGATGTTAAATGGCGTTGAAGTTTAGGAAATATTTAATTAATGAACTGTAGCTTTGCTCTCAATTTGTTATACATTCTCCTAATGCTCATAATTGTTTTAGTAATGTTGTAATACAAAAGTATGGCATTCCTGTTCACCTCGTTCGTTTTTCATTATGCGCGAGCGAGATAGAAACAAAAGTCGTAATTTTGAATTACTTAACCGATGAGAACATAACGTTGTATGGCAGCTTAAGAATATCTTAACTTTTTGTACGCTTTCTTTTAAACGTGTAGACTGGTTGCTGGTTGGATTTTCATATCTAATATATATTATAATATAAACAGTATTGATATAATATCCCATTCCATTTTTGTTGTAAATATAGTTTTTACCTTTAGTTCTTCTTTGTAATTAAAATTACTTTTAACGAATGATCTTAGAATTTATATTTGTACATTAAAGATTTAGTTAACTGTTATTATTGAAAAAAAGTACAAGTTTTTTTTTGTTGATTTTAATGTAAAAAATAATTTTATTGTGTTGAATACTATTCTTAAACTTATTTTCTAAAGGAGAATTTTGCCCCTAATTGTACATAAGTAATGTACAATCATTGCCATTATGTTAAAAAAAAATACGATGTTATGTATGTATGTATCGTATACACAAAGTAACATTTAATACAACTTTACAAAAAGTAATGTTTAGTTTTAAAATAAGTAGAATGTAACTAAAACAGCCCATCATTCCATGTAGATGTTTTTCGTTATAAAAATTAGACTATTTTATACCACTTTATAACAAAATATTTTGACTAGGGTTGTCGAATTTAAATTCTAGTTTTCTTTTCAACTTTGTGCTTGTAATTCCCATAACGATATACATATCTTTGTACTATCTAAATGATTCCATACTTTGGGTTAGTGATTAAAATTGACTTTTCGATATTGCAGTATTGTTGTACCATCTGACTGATGCCACGATTTAGCAGGTAGATCTTGTGAACTGCAGCAATACATACCGTTTCAATCTAGGATAAAAACGTTTTAACCTGTTCTTTTAATTTTATTTGTTATAAATATAAGTTTAGGTTAAAGTAATAAATACAGGTGAAGCTAATAAAGGCGTATTATAATAGGAAACACGACATTGTGTACCGTATGTATTATCTGAATATGAATCCTCAAATTTAAAACATGTTTTGCTCTGAACTCGTTTAATCAAAAAAGTTAGTCAATAATATGAGAAACTAATATTGTATCAATTCTACTTTGACAAGAATCTACGCGCAGTACTCATGCTCCTCAAATTTTAAAGTAACATTAGCCAGTTAGCGTTTAAAACTTTTACTTGATTCGAATTATACACTAAAATATTATCGAGTAGACTGTGTAAGGAATTACTGGAATAAACCTGTGATAGTTTAGTACAGAAGTATACAAGGAGCAGTATTATTATGACCACAACATTAGAACATTCCCTTATATTCCGCAAACACATTTCGATATTTAGTAATGTAGGTGCATGAACGTATAAAATATTAAATGTTTTATCTTTATTTATTGCTCAATTGTTAAAATTTAAAGGGTTAGTAAATATATATTTTTGTATACATTTATCTGTTTGCAATTGATGTAATTTTACACGACATTACATGTCGTTTTCTATGTACTTAATAATATAAAGTAGTTATAATGTTGAAGACTTATCTTGGATTCTGTAAGTATTAGTGTTTGAATATTCCAATTTACTTTCGACATAAATATATTGTATAGAGAATAATGTTACTTATTATTTTTATAGCAATTGTAAATAAAATAATTTTATAACTATATATTCGTGTCTTTTATTTTTTTACATAATATTTTGATGGTATGAAAGGCATTTTGGCCACAATACAGGGGATGTCTTTGCCCCGTATGTTTACTGACAATGGGGTACCAACTTTCTTTAGATTATCTGCAACATATCCCATGGCTACATTGCCACCGAGCGATGGGCTTGGACAACCGCTAGTAATTTTACCCACCAATTCACCTTCTTTTTTTAGCACTGCATCCTTTCGTGCGGGGGCGCCACTCTCAATCCTTATACCGACTCTCCTTTTGGCCACGCCTTCTTTTAGTTGTCTCAATATAATCTCCGCTCCCGGAAACGTACCTTCCCCGCGTCTTCTTTTCGAAATCAGCCATGTTAAGCTAGCTTCAACTGGGGTAACGTTTTCATCTATATCGTTACCGTACAGACACAATCCCGCTTCCAATCGTAACGAATCGCGAGCACCAAGTCCCGCCAGTTTTACATGTTCCGATTGTAACAAGGCCTCTGTAACGATTGTTGCTTTATCGGCTGGTATAGATATCTCGACGCCATCTTCACCTGTGTAACCGCATCGAGTTACACGGCATTGTACTCCAGCAATAGATCCCACGCGTGAGGTCATAAACACTAGATCGTCGAGAGGTATATCTGTTAATAGTTGCAAAACAGATGCGACTTTCGGTCCTTGTACGGCTATTAATCCTCTTTCACTCACATCCCAAAACTCTACAGTTACGTCTTTACCATTGCTCCGAAATGCCTCAGATGTTTGTAACATTAACTGTTTATCGACCTCCAGACGCCCAGCATTAGAAACTATATATAATTGATCGTCGCTAACTTTGTTTACTATTAAGTCGTCAATTATTCCACCTTTGTTATTCAAGAACACCGTTAAAGAGCCAGTGCCGTTCGGCATTCCTTTCAGATCCAGAGGGCAGATTGACTCCAGCCACGACACACAATCTTTACCGCGTACATTTGTTTGCAACATGTGCGACACGTCGAATATAGATGCACTACTTCTGGTAAACAAATGAGAAGCTGATACACTTAATCCCGAGTACTGTACAGGCAAAAGAAATCCGGCGAAATCCACAATTTTTCCACCATACTTCTCATGCAAATTATATAATGGTGTTTTTTTAGAGTTTCTTGCTTCACTGTACAATCGAACTTGCAAAACACGAGACAAAAGGTTCGTATTTCGAGTTTCACAAAATACTTTTACTAAATTTAATGAACACATCTTGGTGGTTCAATAACTGTATCAATTCTTAATTCACTAAGACGTCAAGTTACATGTTATCAGTGAAGAGAAAGGTTAAAGGTTGATCGTTAAGAAAATATGTTGTTACTACTATCGTAAGTATTGATAGGTGTACCAATATGCACAAAATTGAACATTTACATAACATTAACTTATTTTAATTATTATAAACTTGTTTCTTAAAATACTTATTTTAGGCACTGTTACTCAGACCAAATGCTTAGTTAGAAGAGTAGTCTAAAATACTACTATGCAACATTCCCTCGCTATTGTAGTTTTCAAATTATTTCAATCTATTAAGCATCAAATAATACGTGGGAGCCATCGATTAAACAAAGTATTAAAATAAAACAAAAACAATTAAACTAAATAATTTATTTTATCAATAAAATTATTCTTTGTACTACTGCATGTCATTAACAGCTTTCAAGTAATCTTCGGGAGTTAACAACTCATTCTTTGTGGCATCAGAAATTTCAATGGTAGACAGCATAATAGCAATGAACCCATCAGAGTCAGGATACTGCTTCAATAGCTCAGGATTCTTCACGAGTTCTTCATTCACCTCAATTAACCTCCCCTTCATACAACACGGTACTTCAAAACTTGTGCCATCAGTGTATTCTACTTTACAAATTGCTGAATTTGGTAGCAATGTTTGTCCGCCTTTCTTGCCTTTGCCTTTGACAACATTACTTAATCTATCAATGTTTCCAATAGAGAAGTTCAACTTATAATCTTTATTGTTCTTAAAGAAAAAATGGCTTGGAGCGAGGCAAAGCAGGACAATTCTATTTGAATGAAACATTAACATAATATCATTGTTCTTAACACCGTTAACGTCCAATACATATCTTTTACTGAAATATACATCAGTAAAAGACTTTGTATAATCGATTGCGTTTAAATCTATTGACTCTAAAATGTCTGGATACATGATGATATAATTAATAATACCAGTTTCTGAATTAATGAGCACTCTCGCTCTGTTGTTGGGCTAATATCCTGGCTTTGATAGCGGCATGCCTTTGAATGGATTCCTCGTAGTTCTTTCTCTGTCTCTGTAACCGTTCCGCTTTTAAACACTTTCTCATATCCCTATCATAGTCATTGCAGTATCCCATGAATTTTCGAAAAGGATGCTGAAAACATACCAAACAGTTATATTTACAGTATATACCATCTTATTCAGAATGCGATAGAGCGATACATGTAAGATAAGCATAGCAATTCGAAAAGTTAAAAAAGATATGGTTATCACACATTTATTTACATACATCTATATGACAGTCCAGTAACTTTCTTATTAAAACATTGCACTCGTCAGTGTGTAAATGAGGTGATAAATCTGTGTGCATCCCGTATTATTCTTTATATAACAAAAAACAATTATTTTTATCGAGGGAAAATGCTGCACACAACTCAATGATAGTGGACAATTGTCATAGACAATAATTGACACTGACATTTGACATAGTCGTAAAATATAAAAATAATATGTAAAGAGTTTCGAGATAAAATATTGATGTCTATAATTTAATTTTTTGATTAATATTATTTTGATTTAACCAATGTCATAGTTTTCAATAAAAAATACGTAACATTATAATATAACGTAAACAACGTAATAACGTAAATATAACGTAACCTCACTGTGACTTAAAGTAACGTAATGTGAGTTAGTTACATGTTTAAATTTTTTTACGCTTTGTATTTCCCCTTTTTATTTTTTTAATTATATGCGACTCCTTTATAAGCTT
This sequence comes from Udranomia orcinus, assembly GCA_018247775.1. Taxonomy (NCBI): domain Eukaryota; kingdom Metazoa; phylum Arthropoda; class Insecta; order Lepidoptera; family Hesperiidae; genus Udranomia; species Udranomia orcinus. Next base: position 9,502 of record DWGW01000258.1, read on the forward strand.
TTAATTTTTTTCGTCAGAAAATCCCCATCCCTTGGCCCTTACGGCCTCCCTCGGTCGCTTACGACTGGAGCCAGGACGAGTCCGGACATCCTCCTGCTCCTCGGCAGCAACGGCGAACACGCCTTGGCGCCCGCTCTGAGGTCGGCCGGTCAACCGGGCTGCACTGTACAAGTTGCAATGCGGTGCCTCCCTGCACACCCTGCCTTGTGCCCGCCTTTACGCAGCGATAGCACTCATCACTGCGATACTCCTTTATAAGTTAAAAACTTATGACGAACCCCTAGAGTTTAATGTATGTATAAGTATTTTAAAAGACTATTAGTCCAGTCATTTTAGGCGCTTTAATTCCTAGTAAATTAAATTTTGTTATATTTGTTTGATATCGAGTCGCCTAAAAAGTTATCAAGATCAAAAGGCAATGCATGATTTTTAATAATACCTATAAACATCTTTTACACAGGCTCCACTAAACTTTTATTGAGGCATCCACAATTTAAATAACTGACCAGACTGAACATTGGCGAAGAACTTGCAGTGATATTGACACCAGACAATTTTTTTTTCATAGCAGCATCACCAGAATTAATGTAAAAAATATCTCTGTGTTAATAAAACTTGAATGAAATAAGTTTATTGTCATACATCACCAATACACTATATTATAAGAATAATATTTAATTAATAATTTTTTTTAGGTGTTATTCACCAGCGATGACAAGCCTCTAACTCCAAAAAGGTGAATTTCTTTGCCATTACAAATATTGATAATAATTTTTCCATAAATTCTTTAGGTATTATCTAATAATGAATGAATGATAGTGGATAATGAATATCTAAGTTTTATTGAACAGTATGGACTATAAATTTTATTACTAGTCTTTGGTAGAATGGATGAGGTGTGTTCTCGATACAACTGGCTTACTTATGGGACGTACTATAAATATTGACCTTAATACACTAGATAGGATAAGAAATTATTAAATGAAAACAACGTAAAAACATATTTTATTTTATTATCTTTATAGTCACATTGTGTCTCATTCTAAATATAACAATCAGGGTAGAGACCGCATTATGTTGTGAAGTAGGTACTTAATCCTAGTTTTCTAGGAACTCACCTTCAATAAATAAAATAACAACTTTACTATCAAACTTTAACGTAATGACTAGAATTATTAAAAATATATTCTTCCGCATTTGTATAAAAAGATAGTGTTAAATAGGAAATTGGAAATATTGTCTTGCATTTTCTAAATTCACTAATAAACGCATAAAGAAAAAAAAAGTCTTAAATTAATACATAAACCATCCGACACGACACCATTCACGCCAAAAAACAGGAATAAGCGAATGTTTAAGCAAAATAAATATAACAACAATCGATTATAAAATGCTTTTTAACTGTGTTTCGACGCCCAATTAGAAAAAGAAATGCATAATGTGCCCAAAACAAAAATCATCTAACCCAATTGACTAAAATAAAAAGCGGGTATCTATTGGATAGGGGTCTCAACTCTTGGGCATGCCTTGGGGCGTGGCGGTCTCCACCATCTTCTTGTATTTGCCAACGAGCTCGGGGAAATCGTAGGCAATGGCAACGTCGAGCTTTGTGATGGGACAGCCGCGGAAATAGGTGCATGTGGCTGACAACTGTTGGAACTCATACAGAGGGTTTAGCCTGAAGAAGTCTCTGTAGGTTTCGGGGTCGGGAAGATCATACCTGAGGATCAAACATTTTCAAAATTCATATAGAGTTAAAAGTTACATATATCATCAAGAAAAAAAGTTGTTCTAGTGGTATACAGACCTAGAAATATTAGTGAGAGTGCTAAGACCCTCGTAGATGTGATAGTTTTGTGGATTTTCAATAATGGCATCTGCGATAACCTTTTTGTTTCCGAAAATTGTCTTGTGGTTGTAATACGTTGTAAGATAGCAATCTACCATTTTCGCGTGGTTCCTAACACGCACCTGCGAAAAATACAAACTCTTCAAATAATTCCGTTAAAATGCCACCAAAGTTATCTGATTTCATAAGGTCAGATCTGTGCATATTTTGCATAACCCATTAGGCTTATTTATATGATCGGATTTGTATGGATAACAAAATTACATAAGATCTATATTTGGTTCTTAAGTGCCAAACTGCCACTATCCATTATTTCTCCAACCAGCATTGTCAGTGTCTACCTGTAGGATATAAAAAGCTATAGCGATATGCTGGTATTTTATAAATATCTTTTATAAAAGATAACAGCATACACAAATTGTATCATGACTGTAATGAATTATAATATTGTGGGTAAAAGAGTCATTGTATAAAAGCCCAAAATGAGACAAACACGTCGAGTGGCTTTAACTACCGAAACTTTGAATTTAAACTGCTGTAATCTGAAACTTACCGCAAATCTTCTAGCGCTGGCAATTTTGTTTTCGATGCGCTTGTCTATGGCTTGTCGCAGGTCCCGCAGGAGCTCTCGCTCCTGGGCCTGCAGCAGGCGGGCGGGCGCGCTCGGCTCGTAGGGCATCGACCACAGCGACACCGTGTACATGACGGGCGGCTGCGCCGAACTCATCAGTGGCGAGATGTTCCATATCAACGCGCTCTGCACGCGCATCAGCTCCTCAGGCTTGACCGTATCGGCCTTGTTCAGGACGATGCGCGTCTGAACAGAAATGCCTTGCTATAGCTCATCTTTTTTTTTTACTTTAAACGTTTTTTATTTTATTTTTATTTACAATACATCTGAACAGAAATGGTTTGCTCATCCTAATTCTAATTTTCTAACTTTTATTAATGGGAGTTTAATTACAATTCTTCGTTACGCTTAACATCATTACTCAAACGATAATCATTAAATTGTGTTGGCCCATTTTCAGGAGTAAAAAAAACATGCCACCTTTTATCTAGAAGCAAATATAGTTTCGCAGAGATAAATAAAATATATATATTACTAACGCAAGCCAAACTCTGAGTAAGTAATATTTTAAATCAGCACACGTTTATAAATTTATATAGAATAGAAGTCTTGGAAAAAGATAATAACAATAAGCATACCAAAGCATGTACCTAAGTACCTATGGTATCGTAGTAACCAGAACACGATTAGAATATTGGCAAAGCAGCCAACATTTCTTTGGATACCTTTGAGATCACCAACATGCAGATCAGCTTGAGAGGTAATAAATAAGCTCTAGGTACCTACGTAAGATATGACACGATTCATCTTACGTCATATGAAATTTATTTCGCTCACATACATATATGTATAATTATAATACATTTTGTGTGGTGTTTGTTGACAACCAAAATAAACTTGCGTAAGTTTGTTTATATGATTATTATTGTCCACGACAATCATTTATTTTTGGCGTTTAATATCAATTCTTAAGTAATGACTCCTAGTATAATTGGCAGTAGATTCAAGAATGAACAAACATTTAAGACTCGCTATTAGGTAACACACTATAAGTAGATCTTATTGAGGCATTGTTTTATCCATTAATCCACATTCGTTAGCTTATGTCACACGGATGATTACTCTTTACACCTAAATAATGCATTATATTTAGATGGCATGAATCTATGAACTGTTAAGCGATGCTGAGGACATTGCCAATTATTTCTAATTTAAAACTTTATAAATAAATAATACATGATATCATTTACGAAAAGAATTCCTCATGACAACAACTTTAATATGTCTAGGAGTATATCCAAAATTCGCTGATAAAATACATAGATAAACACTTAGTGTTTTATAAATACCTGAGATTCTCTGCCTTTAAGCTGATCAAGTATAGCTTCTGTCTCGGGTCCAACATCCAATTTAGAAGGATCGTAGACCAAGAAGATGATGTCAGCGCGATCGATGAACCACTGGCAAGCGTCGTTAAAGGGAAACACTCGGGATACCTGCTTCCTCACTTCTAAGATTCCGGGGATCTCTACGATATTAACCTAAAGATAGAAAGTATCATACAAGAGAATGGTGCTAAAAATTCAAGTAGACATTATCGTCGTAGACGACTCATCTTCGATAAAATATCGTAAAAATACATTTGTTTCAGAAGTCATCATTAAAATCAAGTAATTTAAGATATAATTTTTTTAAGCAAAATAACTTAAAATGTTATTTATTCTATATACGCATATATTAAAACTAAACTTCTTTGAGAATAATTAAAGATTGAAAGGAGTCATTAAACCATATTAGCATGAAATTAAATAATAACGAGTATTACTTTTTCAAGTATCTTGCTCGGGTAGCGAAGACCTCTTAAGCGTTCTTCTAACCCTTGACCAAATTTCTGCAATCCCGAGAAAGTCCAATCAGCTGCTAGCTGAGTACCGTCAAGTACTTCGGGGTCCTTTCCGTGCATCAGAATATTGAAGTAAGCTGGGGATGGTTCAGCGCCTACAAAAATAACATCAATATAATGTCAATTCGGCACTTAATATAATTGAAAAATTTATGAATAATTATAAGATATTATTACCAGTTCTTAAGGACCATTCAGTGAATTCCAAACCAGTGAGATAATTCAGAATGCTAGATTTCCCGCCGCTCCACGGGCCCATGAACAACACTAGAGGCTTCGAAAATATTTCAGGATCTCCAAAGTGCCTATTGCTTAGGTCTCGATATTTGTATAGCGCTTCTAATGGTTTAATTGAGTTTTCATAGAGCCTCTTCAAATCTCTAAGAACGATGTCAGCTGATCTTTCAATGATCAATTCCGATTCACTGGCATCTTCATCCAGTCTCAAAATTTGAACGATATGGTCTCGCGATCTTAAATTTTCAGGTATTTCCAATTCCTGCAAGATGCAAAATTATTGACATACTTTATTGTAATACAACATTGTGTAGAATTCACTCTGCACCAAAAACATATCTCTCTGCATTTAATATAAAGAAGTATTGAAATATTAAGTATAAATATATTAAGCTTAACATACCTTTAGCAATTCTTCCTCCGGTGTTACTTCGTCTTCTTCGCCCGACTTTTCTTCAGACCCAGCTTCTTCAGATTCTTCGCCTTCCTTAGCGTCTCCTTCTTCGGAGCCTTCAGCTTCTTCTGATTTTTCATCTACCCCTCCTCCAGCGACTTCTTCTTCGGGAGATTCATCTTTCTCTGCGGATTCCTCTTTCTCTGCAGACTCTTCCTTTTCCGCAGATTCTTCCTTTTCTGCAGATTCTTCTTTGGCTTCATCAGATTTTTCTTGCGTCTCTTCTTCTTCTGACGCTGCATCTTCTTTTTCTTCTTGGGAACCACTAGAGTCTTTATCTTCTGCTACTGTTTCTTCAGAATCAGCCTTTTCTTGAGATCCATCGTCGTCTTTCTCCTCGGTTACCTCTTTACTTTCTTCGGTGTCATCCTTCACATCTTCGGTGCTATCTTCTTTAGATGCCTCGGCAGCTTCTTCTGATTGATCTTCACCATCTGCTACACTTTCGCCAGCTTCCTTACTGGCATCTTCTTCTTGACTCTCAGCTTGTTCTTTACTTTCTTTATCTTCTTCTTCCTTAGATTCTTTGCTATCAGGAGTTGCTTCTATACTCTCCGCTTCATCTTTTGGTTCATCTTCTGCGTCCTCCTTACTACCAGATTCATCATCAATTTTTTCGCCTGTATCTTCGCCACTTTCTAGACAAAAAATTAAAAATCGTGATATTTTATATTTATATATAAAAAAGACACGGCTATTCATGAAAATATTGTGTAACATTAAACACTCTAGATCAAAACAAATGTGTACTTAAAGTGCATTTAAAGTTGGCGACAACTTGGCAACTAGTAACTTAAAAAACCAACACACGATCTATCGACTTGCAACACTCAGAAACTATATTCTAGTCCTAACACAGAATTGAAACATTGAAGCTTAATAAAGCCAAGTTGTGTGTTGTGATGCCCGTTGACAAATAGCACGTACCATTTTCGATTTCTTGTTCATCAGCAGATGCTTCTTCCTTACTGTCTCCATCGGCGTCTTCTTTACTAGCAGTTTCCTGATCTTCGGCGCTTTCTGCAGTTTCTTCAACCGTTGCATCCTCCTTGGAGTCATCATCGCCTTGACTACTTTCTTCGGGTTCCTGCGATGCCTGAGATACATATGGCTCGTCTGCTACTTCTACCGATGGGACGTCTTCTTCTTCGGTATTTTCTTTGCTGTCAGTATCCTCCTTGCTTCCTTCTTCAGCTGTTACATCCCCATCTTCAGCCGAAGTCACTTCTTTACTGTCATCATCGACACCCACTTCAGTGGATTTGTCTTTTTCTGCCGAGTCTAAAAGTATATACAGATATTTACTTACGATATATACAAAATATTTGTATTTGTATTACATTAAATAAAATAGCATTCGTGTTGTAATTATTCTATTTAAAATTACGGATTTGTAAACCTTGAAGCGGCTTCAAGGGCTGTGTTAAAGTCTGAAAATAATATTAAATACGTTATCAAGTTAATTAATTATAAACGACCATACCACCATTGTAGCCAATTTTTTAAAATAGTTAGTTGAAAATAATTAACAGTAAAACATTCATCTAAATAATTTTAGGAACAGTTTTGCCAACAAAAATTTTAAGAACAATTTATAATTAAAATCTTACCTGTTTCTTGATCTCCCGATTCGAGTTCTTTTAATGCTTTTTCGATGTATGGACGGCATTGTGATTCCAAGGGTACGTCATCATCAGCTGAAAATAATTAAAGAGCAATAAATATTTGTCTGTCACACCATTCTACTATTCGGTTTGTAATTATAAAAAGCATTTATAAACTTTAGGACATGAATTTTCAAAGATTCGACGAACTTAGTACACGAAAAATGTTTGCTGCTTGCAAAATAGACATACTGTTACACATATAAGTGATTAAACGATTTCAAAATAATCTTCAAAATATTTGTCGGACATTATTTTAATTTCTGGATTTGTACCGGTAAATTTACTATATACATTTATAATTTATTTTTACAGACAAACATTTCAAGCAATGTATCAAAATTACCTATATTTATGAAGTTCTTTTCTAAACACATATCTGTAGTTTAACTCGAAATGTAGTTATATTATTCATTCAAACTACAAGTTTCATATAATACTTGTAAGTTATACGCATAAATATACATCTGATATAGCAAATGCAAACTGCAGCCATTATAATTATTTATTATTATAAATTATAAAATCAAAACTCAAATCTAGATTATGAAAAGATTGTACAAGCGAATAATTAAGTTTTCAACTATTTGATTTTCGTACCCTACTATATCTACACAAATAAGTATTTTGGAGTACCTATTATTACCTACCTAGTTATGAATATAGGGACATACCTACAGCACATACTTTTAAAATATAAATTTCAATACAAATAATCATAACACAC
>DWGW01000259.1:0-16898 GCA_018247775.1 Udranomia orcinus
AATATATTGACAAAAAAAAAAAATTTACACTAATCGTTATTTGGCTATATATTATGGCTAATTTTCACAATATCTTTATAAATTATGACCTACGAGTATGTGGTATTTTGATACATACACTATATTACTTTAAAGGTTCTGAGTTTCGTTTAGGGTTCGTTTTAGAAGTGTTTGCGTGAAAGATTAAAAATCATGCTAACAGACTTTCGCATTTATAATATTACTTTACACTGATACTTTATTGTACCTGCCACATGCCTTCCGAAACAAAACCTTTACGACGGATTGAGGCCAGCGGCGGTATCTTAGTCTACATCTAATAACTATGGACATACTAACTTATCTATAGACCGTGTTATCTTTCCTGTTTTACTTTACTCGCTTTCCTGAATCTTATGAATTTGAAAGCACAGACAATTGATAAATAAAACTGCATGTTTTTTAATTAAAAAACTACTAGCATATGCATACTAGTCATTTTGTTAAACACTCCAGTTAAGCTCAACGGCTTGTGTTAGGAGTGAGTTCACGTAATACAATGGAGGGGATCGAAGAATGATCTCCCGATCGCAAGTCCGATGTCCTACTTATCGGACTATAGCCGATCTGTTTCATGATTTAAAAGAAAAGAGAAAATATAAGTAATACTTAACTTGCGTTTAAGCGAACATAATCTAACGGGTAGGGCGTAGGACTTAGCCGAGAGGTGGAGGGATAGAATCCCCCCCCCCCTATTGCACTATTGACATAAACTCACATACTCATAACTCTATCTCTATCTCGCATCGTTTCTCAACCATTTTTATGTCGCGACCCACGAATAAGCCAAAAAGTTAAGTAAAAAGTGGGTCGCAAGACTTTTTACGTCACTATAAATACAGAAATCGTCTATTATCTCGAAAATAATTTACTCATTTACACATGAGCGTTTGCAAAGATGATTGAAAACCCCGACCCCGCTTGAGAAACGATGTATGCTGTATAACTCAACCACTCACTCGACATAACTAAACCAGCTACTACTAAAAATTACTAGTATATTCGTGCTAGTAATAATATATTAACTAATATAAAAGTTAACTAATATAAAACAAACCCACACTTACATAAGTACAACAACACAGTACACAATTTAAAATACCTACGCTTTCTGTCACAGATTTTTTTATTTTGCGTTGGTGTAATCATTTTTGTATTTTTTATGCGTTAGTTTAATCATAAAATATAGTCATATACTCGTATAAGTTAACGCGGTTTAACACAGCTTTCAAACAGAACACGCGAGGTAACTACCTTTGCGAGCTCTGCCGCTAATTCTCATAATACTTAGTCTCGTCAAAGTTGGCTGTCTAGTGTCTACATTCCTTTGAAAATTTGCAAATTCGCCGACAAACCAGAATCGTGTTTCTGAAACAGGTTAAGTAATACGAGGCATATTACAGATTATCTATTTATCAGTAAGATTATTAAGTAGTAATATTAGTAGGGTGTATTTGAATCATGACTGATCAATGACATTCCACACATCTTCATTCGTCATCATCAAAATTCATCAAAAAAATTTTTTTTCATAAATCAATTATCGTAACTTTGACGGTTATGGTAGTGCTGTATATTCTCGCTGGTGCTGTATGTTTTTGATAGTGACCACTTAAAACTACATTGATAGAAGTTATAATATATGTAGCCTCAACAAAATTCTATCTACCTTCAGTTGTATAAAAAAGGAATAGAGAAGTAATAATAAGTCGTAACAAAACTCCACCTACCTTCAGATGTTTTGAAAAAGGAATAGAAGTAATAATGTAGTCCTAACGAAATTCTATCTATCCTCAGATGTTTTGAAAAAGGAATAGAAGTAATAATGTAGTCCTAACGAAATTCCATCTACATTCAGATGTTCTGAAATTGTCAAAACGGATCCAGTATATGTACAAGTCGCTAAGCCATCGAGCGGATGTGTTGAGGATTTGGAGACGGAGTTGCCACTTTCCTGGCGTCATGCCACGAATGAGAATGGCAAAGAAATCTTAATACTTAACTTGAAGCATTTTGTTCTTTAAGCTTTTCAATTTAAACGGTTGCTTTTGAAATCCACTAAAACAGTAAATTTTGAACAGATCCAACTTTTGAAGTCTAACTTTATTTGTAAATTGAATGATGGAGATCTGCCGTAATCAGTGCATCACGAGAAAACTACTGGATAGATTTCAATCAGGTCTTCTAAGTTGTATTTCTTAAACACTTTGCCTTTAATATTTAAAAAAGTTATTAAAATTTTAATAGTCGATTTGTATAAGAACTATATATTCAGCGAGGTGAGTTTACCGGATCGGACGTTATCGACACTTTTCTCTGCACATGAAATGTATTGGTAACATAATAAACAAAGCATATAAAGTATCAGCTATAAGATAAACTATCTTCATTTATTAATATATTATTTTTTTAGATGGAATAAGATTATATATGAAATTGAACTCTTACGAGCATGTATCATTTTATATCATCAAACAAATAACTTTACATGAACCACCATTGAATTTCTAATATTTAAATTAACCTTTTTGTAATCAAGAAAATGATGACAGCTCAAGCATGAAAAAATAAATAAACACTTGATAGATTTGAATTTGAGTGTAGGTAAGTCAAAATTATAAAAACTGTGCATATGTCCATAGCGAAAGTAATATCACTATAATTAAGATTCATGGTTTTTGGGCCAGCGTCTTTTCCAACATTTCTTACTTAAGTCGAATTAATACAGAGTTTAAGTTGAAGAAACTCATTATTAAAATTAGATTCTTGAAATTTGCTAACGTCCCACACATTAAGTCTTTATTTTCTGCTCATCTACGCTTTGCCTTTGTTAGACTATGAATAGACTAAGCTTTCTAGTTACACTTAATATGTCTCCTTATTTAATTTCAATTTTCATTTTATTACTTAATCTTTTCATTGTTTAAACCGTACGACACATAGAAACATAGACGACATATTCAGATCTTTTGAAAGACGACAAGGGAATTCAGTTTGAGCATGAAATAATAATAGAAAAAAAACAGTAACTCACTTCAGATACACGAACAGACACTCAAATTGAATTAATATAGACAGACACTTGCACAGATTCAACATTCATCACGCGAGTCGTAAACTCAGATCCGTTGCTTGAAATCCAATCCGAGCATCGCACTCGAACCGGATTTAATTTAATCTTTTAAATTGAAACCCAACTTCAGACACAATAACAGTAAAAGCATATTTAGTGCTGAAGTTAAGTTATAATGCGTGCACGGTACAAGCAGTCTATTTAGTGGTAAACGTTAGAATTAATGGGCGTGGAATCTGGCATCGGTTCAAGAGTGAAATTTCACTCGAATTGGAACACCGCGCCATGTTTCAGTGACCGTATGTTTCGCAGGTTCTAAGACGTTCTTGGGGTTTCACATACTTGGTGTCCGCGTCTAGATAGTTTTATAGCATTGAGGTAGTAAGCACGCAGTTGATCTAATGGAAAGTGGTAACGGCTTGTATCTCTAATCAACCCAAGATAGGACAAAGCTTTCTTATGTCGACCATAGTAGCGTGCGTTGATAGATAAACTTACTAGAAACATAGAAATATCAGTAAACTTTTTAGGTAAATTATGCAGAAATCGGTATAGGGGTGGTTTCTTCGAAGTCGAACCACAATGCTGTACCACCTAAAAATTTGGTTTACAATCATAAATATTTCAATTCCGTTTTGGGTATAATGTTTGAAAAACTTGGTAATAAAACGGTAGACAATGCTGCAGACGAAATACAGAAAGGTTGGCGGTATCGAAGTGCCTGAAATTAATCGAATTGCATTACAACATCGTCGTATTATTTCATTGAAAGAATGCCGTATTTTATGCGCACAATATGTTTTGAAGCCGATATAATCGTAGTAGATAAATGTGTTCTAAACACAAAGACGAATACTTTTTCGAAAAATACAGATAAAATAAGTGATGCATTCGCATTTTTCTGACATTTAGGTGGTTGGTTAAGGTGATGACTTTTAGGTGATATGATGGCTATCATTTTGAGAAACTAAATGGAATATATACAAAGTGAATGGAATATTACATCCGTAATAGAAAAGACAGCCAAGCTAAGACCAATATGGATTGTGGAAAGCGAAGAAATTAAATGAGGTTGTCTGTGTTTGCATGCTGTCTGCTCTTGTCGCTCGTCTGTTCAGGTCTACGATATTACGAACTGTGGGGACTCCAAAAATATTCTTAACATCATTTTCATGTCATGGAAATAAATTTAATCCTAGAATTCAAGAGACAAAACAAGTAAAAAGAGAAAGAATCTTAATTTACTGCATAGTACATGATGGTACCGTGAATTTTATTAACGAAATGGTAAAGAGAGAACACGCAAAATTACGTGCCCTAATAAGCTTTGCGTATATCTCATTAGTATATTTCACGAAAATAATATAATGTTAAGGACAATATTCAGAGTTTTCAGGGAAAAAATAATTAGGCTTATTTGTTGCTTCGTTATAGCAGCACAGTGGCTTTAAATTTGGCTTTTACGTTAAGAATCCGAATTTGTACTGAACGTTGAACCATTACAAATACCTGGAATAAGTATCTGTAATTATTCTAGATATCAAGCGATTAGATTTTAGTAATCTTAATTTAAACATAAAAACTAATTCAAAGGAAACAGGTCGAGAAAAACATTCAATTTGGCCGTCCAAAGGACAGATACAAACTCAAAACTTCTTCCGGTGAGCTTTCCAATAAGAACAGATGGTGAACTATTTTAACTTTCGTTGATAGTTAATAAAAACTCTCGCTTAAAAATCCAAAATAGTACAACAATTCTATAAATCAAAATAAGCATAATCATTAATATTATTTTAAAAGTTCAGTTTGCAAAGTAAATCGTGGATAATTTAACGTTAAAAGGTATATTAATAGCTTCAGGCTTTAATTAAATAAACTTTGGCAACAAGTCTTTAATTATAATTCTGAGATTTAGGGCAATGAAAATGTAAGCGCTCGCTGCAAATCACTTCTTGTGAAGAGCCATCTAAACTTGGACGTGAATTATTATTATAAAGCGTAGTCATTGAATTTCGCGTAAGACTCTTTGGTTGATGGTTGTTGGTTATGAAATTTAAAGCGTTCATGAATTTTATTTTCATCAGTCTCCTAGAACATTACAAGTTAAACGATAATATCTAAATAGGCAATAAGTCAACCGGAATGCCACTGCCGTCCGCATTCTTGGGAGAAACATTTTTTTTAGAAAGAACTTGGTTGCTGGTACATATAAATACTATTTACATTTTACATTCTACCCTCAGAATCAAAAGTACAAATTTATCCATCCACGATCTCAGGTCTTGATATCAGGCTTTTATCATTGCATATCAAATATATGTATAGTGGAGAAATATCTGGATATGCTGGAGTTATCAGGAGATTATACTTTTTAAATTTTAGTTTAGTTCTTATTAGAGCCTATTTTTTGATTGTAGCCACATTTTAAAAGGGTTAAAACATATTTGGTACTTTGAAGAATCTGTAATCTTCCATATTGATTCAAACTGTAGTTGTTTAGGAGTCAGTTACTTGTTCTAATGATACAATTGGTACAATGGAAATTAAATAAATGCTCCGAATTAGGAAAAGAAGTGTTTCAAAGACGGAATCTTTTGGCAATTCGGTAGACTGCGCTCAACAATACATTACTTTGAAGAACATTGGATCCGTACAATGAGGACTATAACGCGAAGTTCCAACAGTAATAAGGATTATGTACTCTGAAAGCAATTACACTTCCGAGTTGCTTTTACTTTACTTCAGTCGATCATAAAGCTAAAAGTAGGTTTTTGAACTTTTGGCATAACGACGTTACTGGTGCATTCGTTCACTACGAGCGGGTAACTATGTACGATGTTTTCTTAACTACCATTAGAATTTTATCATGTTTCATAAGATTGCAGCTTTTTAACTAATTCTAGTCTCGTGCCCTACTATTTCAACCTATTCCAAGTAAAATGCTGCCTACTAGAAGAGCCTTCGCCGTCTAGAAGAGCCTTATTCACTCAGAAGCGAGATAGGGACTAGGGATAATAGGGGAGTTAGACGAAGGTTGGCACGATTTTCGAAGGACAAAAGTTCCAAAGTACCAATGTATTCACCTAGCCATCAATAGAAAGTAAGATTGATCCACGATCTCTCTAGCATTAAGTTCCATAACGTAATTACTACTACTAACGTACGTACGTAACGTAATTACTAACGTAATTATAGCGGCTAATTATTTAAATATATATGTAATATGAATGCACTAAAATAATTTAAGAATTGCATGAAGTCTTTTTAAAATATGAACTTTAAAAAAAAGATCTTGAAAATCGTGGTAAAATATGTGTATCCGAATTCGAAGTCATTTCGATTTTCAAAATCATAGGCGTAAGTATCAATTAATTAATGGATTACACAAACAGGTATCCTCGCGAAGTTTTCCACAATTATTATAGTATAGATTATTGGTTTAAATTATGGTTTTACATTTGCTAGACTATCGTAATATATTCCAATTTGTGTGAGGACTATAAATTTGCATATGGCCATCGTGAGAAACAATTGGCTAGTTCTCCGAATTCAAAGCACCTGTGCCTATTAATTGGACGAGCGAAGTAGAAGACCTAACTATCAGGGAGCGATTGGATCAAATAAGCCATCGTTTAATAAAAAAATCATATGGTGTTAATATTAAGTCACGATACATTTAATAATATATTATACATATATCTAACAATTTATGTAATCGATGTAAAAGAAAATATAGTTTATGAAATTTAGTGTTACGATATAGCCTCTTTCAACCTGTTTATTCCATCTAAATTTAATTTTGAAGATATAAAATTAAAATTTTAATGAGACGCAATTCTAACGTACATATTTTTATAAAAAACAGTTACGAGCATGCTGTGGATCTGACGGTCAACTATTAAAACTAAGTCCTTTTTTAGATCAACCACAAATGCGTCACCTAAGAACTGAATTAGAAAGTCTCCTAATAACTGAATTAGAAAGTCTCTTAAAAAATTAATATAAAGTCTTCTAAGAACTAAATAAGAAATTCTCCTAAGGACTGAATTAGAAAGTCTCCGAAGAGCTGAATTAGAAAGCCTCGGTTAAATTCGTAACGGTTGAACCACGAATCTCTTACCTTCAGATATCATCCAATCAAAATGTTCACCCTTATCACTTTTCTTATTTTTAGAATTATTTTGATTAATCATATCCACAAACATACAGACTACAGCATCATGGTCATAAGTAACGTTCATGAACGTAAGGTAGACGCAGACTTTAAGGCTTTGCCGCCTCAGACAGTATTACATTGTTTATTCAACTTTTGTTGATTTGGTGCTCCTGTTTTATTTATCTGTACTGCAAGACGACTCCCTAATAACTTAGATATGTATTATGTTCTGATCCTCATATTAGATTCGTCTCACGTTCCGTCGAAATGCTATAGATACTGTGACAATATATTTATCTAATTCCAGCCAATGTTTGCTTTGTCGGAAACATTATTCCGTAATTTGCTATTGATCTGAATTATTCTCCTTAAGATGGTAAGCCTTCACGTTCTCGCTTCATAAATGTGTTAGTTAGCTTTATTTGTAATTAGTTTCCCAGATACTAGTGAATTGTATTTATTTTTGGAGAAGGAAGTGTTTTTTTTAAATTAACGTGTAGCACGTTATAGAAATGTTCATAATGATTTCATTCCAGATGACCACTACAATGGACTCCATGCCTATGTTCATTATTAGATATGCCATGGTCCTAGGTTCGATTCCCAGCGACGTAGAAATTTGAATGATGAGTTTAAATTTATCTTCTGGCGTTTGTATTGATGATTTTGTATATTGACCATAGCACCTACGATACAGGGAATCCTGGTGTATGAAGTCCTAATTTCCGTTAATTTGTAACTAAAATTAACATTATTTTCAACTAGTGTGTTTTAACACAGACTCCGTTAACTTTATACAAATAGTAACTCGACAAAAGACATAGATATTATAGATAAGATACTATACTGAATAGACGGGGATGAATGATTCGTAGGAGGTAATTTACGTAAGCGGTTTCACGCTCCGATGGGCATGTTAAGTCAGTTCCGGTTGTAATCATTAACTAATTACTATTACAGACCGAAGCCTCAAAACATGATGACAATTTATCTAGTAAAATAACGGAGAAAAGATAAACTTATTACTAATTAGTAATAAATCAATTTCAACAATACTAACCCTAAGACTTGTTTCATTACTCTTTCACGCTTTAATTACTCAACTGAACAAAAATAAATATTTAAAACTAATACATAGAGAATTTCTTAAAAATAAGACGTTCCAATTAGCTGTTTGTACGAAATAATTAAATCAAAATTCACGACTTCTTAAAGTAAAACATTCCTTCATATTCTATTCCGATTCCATAGTAGGTACTTATTAGGATTCAGTAATTAAAAATCGGTAGACAAATTATTAAAAAATGTATGTAGAAAATAATTAAAACTAAATCCACGATTTTCCGAAGTAAAATAGGGATTGTGCCATTCCATAATAGGTATTTGGAAAGATCTTTCGCTGAAAGGTCAGAGTTTGGGAACAAACGGCGATGCAAATCGCAAAGGACTTAACATGTGAATGGTTTCTATTCCAGGAGCCTTTGAGTGACAGACGGTTAGATGGAGGACAGTCGGAGAATCTGTCTTCGTTTAAATCGAGACCTGTCAGGAACTATTTAGATGTACGCAAGTAGATTTGTACGTATCTTGGATAATACCTACATTCGTCGGCATTGAGATGCTCCTTTTGAATAAGGATGGGCTGAAATTAGCATTTGTTTTACTTATCGCCAAACTTTTGAAAGTTTTATTATTGAATATGATCTTTCTCAGTAGCATTATAATCTCTGGCAGATGTCTGGAAATTTATTTTCTTTTTTCAATACACTATCACCACGCAGTATAGATTAATTTAAATTTAATGGCCAATCTGTTGGAAGATCTTCAACCTCTTTCTTCAATTCGACCTGTTTAAGTATCCAGGGATCAGTGGTATGGGCCGCAAAGACCTCTTTAGGTGAGATCGTATCTGCTATTTGGGTCATATTAAAAATATCTTATGAAAATATGAAAAAATAGTCTTTCTAAATGTTTTTCTTTTTACAACATTCTCTACGCTGGACCTATAAGCGTATGGGCGAGTTTATTTATTATGTATGAAGATTATTTCGATCGGGTATCCTAGATATCATAACCGTAAAAGAATATTGCGTAGACCCAAAATAAATTTTGAGCTGACCAGAAATATAAGAAAGTTTTCCAAAACGTTTACCGAGTCCACGTCAACACAAGTATATGTATATTCATGTAGAGAAATATCTTGCCTATTCTTGATGTTAGGTTATAGAATACAAATACTGCTAACGCTCGAAATCTTTCTTAAATCAATAAATCCAATTTAGACAGGAACATTTTACCTAAGAAAACATAAAACTAAGTTGTAATTACCTGTAATAATAATAACTCAAATAGTAGTGACTTGGTCTAACTTAAATATTTCTACAATAGGTTTCGAAAAAAGTAAGGGTTATTATACATTTCATGTTTAGTAGGTTTTGATTAATTTCTATGTGTAAATAACATGTGTACAAGAAATAGATATGAATTGGATGCAGAATATTATTGAGAAAATAAAGAAATATCAGGTTCGTAGTAGAAAAATGCAATTTAGCTAAAATGTTTTATGATTACAATACATGATAAAAAGGAAACGGACTTTTTAATACTCTTCGTATTAGAACCCAACGAGAACAATAGAGACGAAAGGGTGTGTGTAAAGAATGACAAAAATAATAATCTTTTTCTTGATATCCTCTTTTGAATTCGCCGATACCCCTTTTTATGTGGTTGTCCTTCAAATTGTTTTCGTGTTCGTCCGCAACAGAATAATTTACGGTTATAGATTCTGCTACAGAATGAAATTCTGTTTGTTTACGATTAATGGAGGAATTATTCGGTATAGAAATTGCTGATTTATGGTAATCAAGGTCAATGACTAGATTCATACTTAAGGCTTTCTCATACTTACGATGTTATTTTAGCAAAACAAATAATAAGTATCATACATTATCTTTAATGCGGTCACTTAAGCTACTGCTCTACAACAACAGCCTCTAATCAGCTGAAGTTTATCTATAATGGAAGTTACCAGTTCCATCAACATCATTATTAGTATCGTCACAAACATTATCACAACACGCATCATGGGTTTTGATGTTTTCATATCTGTACCATGAAATGTCTATCAGTATCTTGTCATTATCGTTTAATATCTAAATGTTATTTCTCTTTCTGGTCTTTCAAAATTAATTTGAAAATGATCACCCGATTAAGAAATAAAGACTTATAAAGTTTATCCATAGTGCTTTAATTAATATTAATTAGTGTTTAATGAAACCATTGACTGGGATAATAATATTTTAAGTTCGACTTTTGAAAATACATTATTTACGAAAGTTTTTTAATATTCAGGCTTTTAAAGGTATATTGATACTATTATACGTAATACGTCACATGATCCAAAATACTCACTTAATATCAGGTGGATTGCTCGTTTGCCATTGCAATATCATAAAAATCCACCTAGGTTCCTTACGAGGCACTTTATCTTTTAAAGCATCATGTCCCTGGCAGGGCGCCAGAATCTACAACTTGATTGGGTGGAAATTTTGCATTAAGCAGAGCTGTTGATTTTTCATCTTCCAAATCATACTATGGCGTTAATGCGATTTTAATGTCATTTCTGTCTTCTTCCACATCTAAAGGATACTTTGGTTTGGTTTGGTTGGTTTTTATTTCTGTTGTATACATTTATTTAATATTTATGAAACATGTCGAGCTTTACATTCTTTGTATTTAAAATTAAATCATTTTTATAACAACGGTAATGACAAAAAATCCTGTTTTTAAATACAAACACAATTGTATGTTACTGTTTTTACCAATAAGCTAAAAAAAATCACATGTGCATTATAATGAACAAAGTTTCTGCCTTCATAATGAAAGAAAAGAGAAACAAAAGAGTACCGAATTCAAACATGACAGCACTATTTGTTTACTAACTCCGTACAAAAACACTGACAAAGTCAGGGATCTACGCTGATTACTCCATGAAAACTCATTTCGATGTCTTTGTCTCATAGTACCCAATGCCCTAAAGTTGTCCGCATGAGAATTAATATGTAAATAGTCAAAAACTAGTTAACGCTTTTATAAATGTTCCCTTAGAAATTCGAAATGTAAAAACAAACAATGGACAACAGTATAATCTGGATAATAACGAGGAAAAAGATTGCGTTCAATCAGTCGGATAATCTGGTATCGATGCGATGTAATGAGTACGTCTAAATACGTAAAAGCAGCAGCTCATTACACACTCCAATGATGTTTAATGATCATGACCATTTATAATTAACATCAAACATGAAATAACCTCTCGCATTGGAGCAGCTTGACGGGTGCGCCATGCCATTCCTGGATAAGAGAAGATATCGGTTTCCAGCAGTGGTACATTTATTCATTTCAAAATGTACAATTTTGTACTTGGAATCCATGCCTCCTACTTTAGTTTTCATTAGAAAAGACAAACATAAAAGGATTGTGGCCAATATAAGCTCCTATGATGTTATGTGTGGGTGGTATACACCAGAATTCTAGATCCCTAACTAAGTACGTCACGAAGATTAGTTATAAATGCGTAGCTGCCATTAAATATTAATTATCTACATTACTTTAACTCTTTAGTACAAATAAAAAAGGCAAATCTTTGATACTGGTGCTGTAAATAATGAAAGTCATCATGTGAACTGGCAGCACAAATTTAAAAATAATAGCGTCTAATGCTAAACTAGAATTTTCTATAGAAACTTGATTAAAATCTTGAATCAAATTAGACAAGAAGCTTTACCAAATTTGTATCGCAGATGACGCAAATCAAATGTCAGATTATCTATGATCAACCCGGCTATTGCAATCTTTAGACCTTGTCCATGCATTTATAAACATTGGATAAGTACTGACAGTTACTAGAACTACTAGTTGGTCGTCAACGCGTTTGCGACTAACCAAGTACTTCCCCCTACCCATCTACGTCTACGTCACGTTTGGGAATAAGGGATGAGGGATAATCCTGTGACCAGTAGCGAATATTAGAAAAATTGGTTCAAAACCTCTCCAATCGGCTTTAAAGACGACTTTTGTTCTATTTGAAGAACAAGAGTCAATCCTTAAGTCCCAACTATATATGCCCATAGTCTGCACTGAACACTTAATATCAAGATGATGCAGATGTCTTTCTTCATCATAATAATTTAATCAATAAATGACTGTAATAAATATTGCAATAAATGTTAATTATGTGGTTACGCAACTATTTATAGGATTGCAAAAAAATAAATATACGAAGCTCTGAAGACTGATGGAACTTAATTTTTCTAAGTTAATTTTTTCCCTTTTATTGCTTTATATACTTAAGCTAACTTTAATTGAAAGTTAAATTTTATTATATTGTTCTTATAGAGTAAAATTCTCACATTTAATAGTTTTAACAAATTTGATGAAAACACGAATTTTAATCGAAATATTATTATAGCAATCAATCTATTAGATAAGATGTCAATACACAAACGTGGGATATTTCAAAAATAACAATGGAAATCAAAATGAAGAATCATTTACCACAAGGGGATACGGTGAAGAATTATGCAGAAATGAGGTGAAAGAATTGAGGTAAAAATGAAACAAAAATAAGAAACACAATTTACCATAAAGCTTGGTTATTTTCACTCAGTCTTCTAACAAAAAAATTAAAGAGATTTCCGTTAAATACACAAAGGCATCGAAACTCATAAAAAACGAAGGTAACGTAATAACAGAAAATCTTCCTGGTAGAATTTTTTCCCGACAGTTGGGCAAGTTAAAATAATACCAATTACACGAGAAATGTCCAGTTTTAATTAATGAAACGAACAAATTATAAAAATATTTTTATTACTCTCATCACCCATAAAATGGTCTCTAAAAACTTTACAACTCAATTAGATGCCGCAGCTATTCCGCAATATCTTTGTACGAATTTTCTTTTTCATTATTACTATGATTTTCCTCTTAATAATGGAAACGATTTTTCATATTGCATTTGCACTTTTTTTTCATGTAAATCTGTTGATTTTTTTTAACGACAATCCGTAAATAAAATTATCTGCTGATTACAATAATTAGGCACGCTCTTTGCCCAATAATACCGCATTGAAGAAAATCGGCGGTTTTAAAAGCTCCATGTCA
Source organism: Udranomia orcinus (assembly GCA_018247775.1). NCBI lineage: Eukaryota > Metazoa > Arthropoda > Insecta > Lepidoptera > Hesperiidae > Udranomia > Udranomia orcinus. The sequence continues at coordinate 13,431 of DWGW01000259.1, forward strand.
TTATTTTTTTTAATAAGGGGTGTATTTTAAAAATGGACTTATGCAAATACTTATATGACATGTCGATTTTAATTTAAAATTACCAAGTTACGAAATTGTAAGGTTATTCTGTGCTACACAATTTGTCAGGAATTCAAGCATTCACTACGGTTTTTTTTTCACATCTCTATTTTATTTGGAAAGTACCGATGTTTCAACAAAATTAATACTCGAAATACGAATAACTTCTTTCCAGCTCACCTGATCAAATATCCAATATGAGTCGAACTTTAACTCCTAACAACACAACAGTTAGACACTTCCACTGCACTGTGAGCACAACTAAAACTTTTATAAAGTTTCCAACCCAATCCACAGACCAAACTGAACTGGCGAAATTTTTTACAACCTCCTTTACGACATCGTAAATCTCACTAACGTAACTTGTAACTATTTTGCGAGTTCACATCGTTTTCCCGACGAAGCGCGCTACTTATCGACTGGGAGCGTCCGACATGACGGCTTCGGCCGGCGCACCGCGAGAGACTAACGGGCTAACGCCGCCAGGGTAGGAATTCTCGTGTTTGCGTGCCCCCTACACGGACACGGCGTGAACACAGCGTTGTCTATGTGTGAGTGACTTCAGACGCCTGTGTCAGTGATTTCGGACGATTCTGCGCCATCCTGATGGTCCAAGATTACGAGTGTGTGATCGCGGTGCGCGTGTACGGGTGTTCAGACGGGGAAAAACGGAGCGTTGGAAATTGTAGCGCGCATGCTCGAGTACCTCTGGAAATAAAATCGTGTTTCGCGCTATTTAAATACTGATTCAAAGGTACTGATTATGGGATCATGCATGTGCTACGCAGGACACGGCGTAGGCTTTTCATTAGTACCAGAATTTTAAGGGCCGCTTCATGTATATTTGACGGAGGGTTTTAATGTTCATTTGCTTCCATTCGCTTCACGGTCGCCCGTCTCACGTCCGTCCTTGAATTTTATTTGTGTCAATTTTTGCTACAAACAAAGTTGTTAGCTTTTATTGCTATACTTGGTCAAGGGTGTTGCTACCCAAATGCGGGATTATCGCTTATTTACGCAGGAACTTCTTATTGTTCCGTATTCTTACATTGTAATATGCAATAAGAAATTTAGTAAATGCATCTTGACATAGGAACTACTCGTATAATACACAAGAACTACTTTTTATTTAAGTTTTATATAATAATTGTTTGTATAAATATACACGTTATAAATGGATACTAAAAAATAACACAGAAATATATATAAAAGCTTATATATAAAGCATATATGTATATACATAGAACCAATTTGTAACATTTTTGACTGAACTAATAAATTACATGTCCATTATTTTTTTAATGTGGTGAAAAATACCTATATTAAATACTAGGTGTGCCCGCAACTTCGTCCGCGTGGAATTTAACAAAAAAGTATATAATAATTCTGAAATAAAAACTAACAAGTTATTCCTTATTAAATAAGCTATCTACCAGTTAAAATCATGTCCAAATCGGTCCAGCCGTACTCTCTGTAGCCGAAATAGGCAGACAAAAAATTAAAAAATAATAATTTCGTATATGTACCGACTGTTGAAAGAATGAAGAATGATACTCCAATTTTATTTATAATATTTATATAGATTTAGTACACCTAGTCCTAGATACTTGTCCTAGGTCTATTAATTACATGGATCTTACGCTAACCAATCGTGAAGCTACGTACGCAGTTAGCCTGATGGACGTCACACTATGGACGTCTTGTAAACACCTTAGGAAAATTGGATTTCTGCATGAGCTTGGTTTTATGATTGAGTAAGTTTGTGTTCTTGTGCCTTTGTGCGTTACATCTCGTGGCTCAATCTCCTCAATGAGTACAGTACAGTAAACACTATTGATCAAAGGTAGATCGCTTGAGTCTCCGGAGGCATCACCGCTTTACCTAGTTTTATACCAGCTGTATACTTGTGTTCTGACTGTGATACATAATCAAGGCGTTCAAATTAGTCTTTAAAGCACATGTATGATCGAGCTAAGAAAGAAATTTGTTCCTGTCTTGGCTTGATCACAGTCTATGGACGATAGTGATCAATTTCTATCAGGGCCCCTATAGCTATGACAAAATAAACACGTAACGCGTCGCGTTAAGTAATCTTTGTGAAATATTCATGGGATAATATGGAAACGCTATATGCCAATGTTAAATTTCTAAACGTGTTTAGGTGCATTACGCGCCTGTTTTTGTCCGTCAAAATAATTGTTTGTGAACCACATTTATGTTTTGTATTGTGTTATTTTGTCACATGGCTTCGGCACGGAATACCATATCATAGCAAAAAAGGGCCCAGGTAGATAGCATGCTCGTTTGCTACCTCAATGCTATAAAATAAACAGTCACCGTATCCTGATTCTCAAAGATTCCTACTATCTCCTTTGTACTCTTTTACAAGAGTAACCGTCAGTGACTAAAACATGTATTGATAACTGAACATTGTCAAGTCAGATATTTAACGTGGTCGGTGAATAAATAATATTACTATATTATTTTCCTTTTTGGTGTTAAAAGGCACGCTTTAATATATCCAAGCGAACGTCGATTACTGTACAACCGTTAGTTAAAACAATGTGTCAAAATTTCAAATATGTAAATTGGTCATTTGGAGATTACTTACATTATAAACTTACATTTAGTTTGTTTTTCTCCTGCATCATCCTCATAAACATCTTTATAATATTCATAAAATAATATATATATATGAAAAATGTCTGTATCAAACCAATACAGCTAACATGTCAGTATAGAGTATAAAAGGGTAGTTCGTTTTGAAAAGTTTAGTGACTTTAAAGTATCGGTGGGTAGGACGATAAACTTGTGATATGCCGAAACTTCGGGAAAGTTCTACGAAACTAACGTGGAGTTATGATTCTGTATAACTGGAATAACTTTGTTAGTTACGGGTTTTGTTTTCGTTCAATTATTTTGGCGATTGTGTATTTTGTGTGAAACGATAGTAACTTTTGGATGTAACGATATGTTAGACGCGAAGTTAAGTGATTCTCTGTGATAGTTGACTACGCTTCGGTGCTCCATAATAATTGTATGAATGTGATCTATGGAGATATGTATATCAACATTGATCATTTCCGTCCAATTCCAAATTCAAATTATGTAGATGGCATTTGGTGTATTCTAATATCTACGAGTATTACTGTATATAATCTTTATGTAGGTACCTTAGAAAAACGTGCAACAACAAAGGTAGACTAAATGTTAATAGTATTTATAGGCAGTCAACCTTCGGGTAGTCATCTATATAGGTTTAAATTTTATAATATGCACTAAATATCAAAAACTTTTTTCAATATAGATGATTTTAATGCAGGCGGGAATTTCTTTTTTTTTTTTTTTTTTTTTTTAAACAATCATTTACTTTGCTATTTTCATTTTTAAACTTATTTAATCCGATGA